>LTAE01004695.1:0-22259 GCA_001647135.1 Pontederia paniculata | reverse complement strand
GATTAAGTAGATGGATCATGCAAAACTACAAAAGGATGTGAAGAACCAAAAAAGGAAGTAATCAGAGGATTAGAGGAGGCTGAACATGATCTTGGTCATTCAACAAAAAATTACCAATATACATCACACTTGAGCTAGGGTTAATTTGAGAGCATAAACCCTATTGAGACCCAAATAATATGGCCATATCTCAACAGCAACCATCATGTGATCAATGGTGGACTGCCAGAAAATGTAAAACTACAGATCTCTACCCCTCCAAATCAACAAAAAACAAAAAAATCACCTGTAATAGTATTACTTTCAATCTAACTAGATTTCAAACTCCTCTATTGACTTACTGCAATGCATGAATGTATAATGCCAGTGTGGTGAGGTACCCCCAAATGGGCCTAAGAAAATAAAAGGAAAAGGTACTGTTAAATATATCACAATGTCCCCACCAAATGATCAACCGTGGACTGTTAACCATCCTTTGCCTTTTCAAGAAAAAATACATTATAACTTGCAACTGGTTCTTTAAATCATTCATGTGCTGGTGTCTAACACAAAGTTTGTGTCTTCTCAATCTCACTATCCAACTTATATCACTTGAGGTTGTAGTTACCTCTCATTAGTGCACTCAAATTGCCTTCGCCAAAAGATGAACAACCTATATCATAATATATTTCTTCTCAATCAATTTTAAATTTGTTTACCAGCTACATATTGAATCACCCAATCTATATTTTCCACAGATTTCATCAAAGATCCAGAAAGTCAAAACAAAATAATGCTAAAATGGAAAGAAGAAAAGGATTTCCTCCATTTGAACTCTGAAATCAGACTATAACCCACATCAGAGTTTTACTATCCATTTGCATGTTCTATGCACTTTGAAATAGAGAACCATCTTACTGTGATCTAAATTCAAAGTAGGGGCACCACATAGTGATATTTTTGTCATCAATCAGAAGTGCGTACATGAAATTCTTAAGTAAATATACTTAAGTGATCCACACTGATTACTTTCTTTGAGAAGGAAATGATCTACGCTGATGCAATTTCTTTTAACAGAAGTGAAAACATAATACAACATTAACGAAAAGAAAATATGACAGAAATATTTCAGCCAAAAACTGTACCACTGTTCTCATATGGAGCTGCCAACCACCTATATCAGAACGTGCTCCAAATGCCAAAAGAGCAGAATCATGAAGTTCAAATTCATTATCATTAATACCTAAAGAATTCCCTTCCTCATCAGCCACATAAAAGAAAAGATGCACATTATTATCTTTATCATCATCTAACCTTGACCTGTAAAGTCAAGAAATACCACATACATGTAAAAGCAGAAAAAAAGAGTTATTTTGCTGGTAGTAATATGAAAAAATAATTTGGAAAAAGCAGTAACAGATCAGTTCAACGTGGTAATACATATTACATGTTTTATTTAATAAATCATATACATAGGTTCTACAGAAAGACATCAAACAATATTGGAACACAAATGAAGAAGAGCCATCAATTTGAAAAGTAACAATCTTCATTTCTTGGAACAACTTCCTAACATTGTATTAGAATGACAAATTCAAATTGAGCTGAAATTTCCTTGAGATCCAAAACTCAGTCCAATTTCTTGTGCCATGGATGCATCATTCTTCCTATAAGAAGGATCAAAAGTGCTGTACACAAACACCAAATCCCTGGTTTCTCATTTTTTAGTTTCTAATAAAAACTTACCTATAATCTTTTTTTCCAACAATTGAAGAATGACTCGTCAAAAAAATCCAATTGAAGACAATGGGTGAGAACTCAACTACAAACATATCTGAGCCTCAGGAAATTAGAAGTTGAAAATTAAAGATAATTAGTCCACTATGTTACCAAGAATTCTTTTTTGAAGAAAGAACATCAGGATTCCAACTATGTTATGCCACTGATTTCGATAATGGATTTCGAAGAAAGAACATCAGCGTCAAAGATTATAGTTACATGCAAACTAAACAATCCAAATCCTTCTACTATCATAAAATTATGTTATGCTATTGTTTTCCATTTATTTAGAGAAGATAAATTATATATGAATAGGTTGAGTAATACAGTTTTTAAGCATCTGAATCAATAGTCGCACAGTAAGATTTGCATTGGTTATCACATCCTATGGCAAATAAGATTAACTGTAAAAGGCACAACTTACATCTGATTCTGCACATCCAGCTGAACAGCCCAATCTCCACCGTACCCACTTCCTTCTCCTTTGTCTTTTAAGAATGAAGTCGTGATTATCAAACCATGATCAGCCAATACTTGTCGGCCATAGTCACGACCATTATGATCAGTCCAACCATATGAGCTTAGCTCATCAGAATCTTGGCAAACATGACGTAAATGATATTGCCTATTCTTTATTCCAAGCCACATTAATCCAGCAGTAAGAGACTTAGGAGTTCTGCAGAATAGAAGAACTATTACCACCTTTGTCACTGGAAGTGTATATCTTTATAAACTTTTAAAAAGGAATTAAACTTGAACTAAATGGAAACTTTAGGAACAGCTGATTGTCATTGTTCAGCAACTCCTATGGCACGCAGAGATTGATACTGAGTTAGAGAGGATGACTACTGAGTTAGAGATTTATAATTTGCATTTGGTGTAGCAGCTAACTGACGGCACAGCTCCACAGTCCCACAAACAGGTATTAATTTCGATCTATTGGACAATCTAGCAGTACAATGCATATTGCGTAGAAATAAAGCAACTAGAAATCCAAAGGTGTAGCACCTTGCTCGAATGCCAAGGTACACATGAGGCCGATAAGTTCCCCAGTACAAGCTCTCCTTGTGCTCCCCCTGGAACTGCAACCATCCATAATCCATAATAACATTAAAAAAACGTCATCTTTTCATCTCTTCCGCCCCGGAAAACGCAAGAAGAAATAAATCTTTTCCACCAAAATTGCCACAGGATCCTCGTACAACAGCTCACCTGTGGAAGATCCATCATTTTGGGCGCTGGCAACGGCGTTACCACCCTCCGCAGCTTCCGTATCACCGGGTCCTCCTCGTGCCACGACCAGTGACCATACGCCCAAAAGGAGACAACCGCCAAGGCCAAGAACCCGATGATGAACAAGCCGAGGAAGGTTTTGGAGCCCACGCCGCCGCCCCTCCCCCTCCCGGGTCTACGGGGCACGGAGCCGCTCCGGATGGGTTCATCCGCGCCGGGGTCCCCCGCCGAGAGCTTTCCGCGGTTGCGCGGCGCCCTCCTGCTGCCGCCGCTCATCGTCGATCCGGCGATCTCAGGACCCTCAACACTGCGTTTTGCGAGCGCTTACATGAACAGTAAATTTCGAAGTCAACAATAAAAGGTAATTTTTGGATATAAAGTTTTTACTATATTTTAATTTAATTAAATCGCTCTTCATCATTGCAATGCACAAAGTAATTTAAATAACTATATATATATATAATATAATAATAATTAAATAGACTTAAAGCGAATAAAGCAAAAAAAATTCTAAAATATTTGAAATTTGTATAAAGATTTGATAGAAATATTGATATTTAACTATTAATTTCGATTTTTGCGTGAGTTTAATAGTTATCTATGTTAGAATTTAATATTATAAAATTATTTATTACCTAGCTTATTTTGCATTTTTTCTATTATTTAAATCTTCTTATAATTTATCTCTTCATAAGTTTGAGACAAAGAAATAAATTTCAGATATTGCTTGTATCTAGTTTGTGTAAGTTTACTTTAATTTAAATAATCTTTATATAAATATTTTTATTTATCACTTATATTACGTTTTAGAATGTATTTAAATTTGGACATTTAGAAAAAAAAGAAGGTTACAATAAAACTTCATTATCTATTTTATTATATTTTAAAGTTTAATAATTTATTGATTTCTTTTATCTAAGAAAATTATTAGTAGTGAACGTTTTTATTTAAAAATGACTTGTATAATTTGATTCATTGTGGAAGTTATTTATGTATTCTACTTTCTAACAGCACTTTGTAATACTTTTGAAGAAAAAATCAATGATACTTCTTCATAAGGGTAAAGCGTTAATTAGAAAAAAATATAATCACCTTCACAATTAATGATATTAAAATTTATTAACATTAATTAATATTAAAAGTTATTTGAATAGGATAAAGCTTTGAATAATTTATATAACTCGTACGACTCAAAGCCCTAAATAAGGCTTGATATGTTAGATTAATATTTTATTATTTACAGATAGTTTTATCGTGTGAATATATAATCTATATTTACGCCAACACGCTTTTTTTAAAAAAAAAGTTGGTGTTTTTTATTTGATATAAATTAATAAATTTAATCTATTACCTAAAACTTATATAGGAAAATTTTGAAAATAATAAAAAAACAAAAATATTTATTAGTCCACATTTAGTAATTCTTCTGCGTGTTCTAATATTTTTTAACAAAAAGTAAATACTTTTTTCAAGAAATATTTTTTCCATAAAATAGTTCTCATAATTTATTTAACAAGTGAAATTCCATTCAGCAAATAAAAAAGAGTTACAGGAGAAATCTTAATTTATCGAGGAGCACCAAAAGAATTTGATCGTTTGGCATTTTAAGACCATTCAAATGATTACAAAATTAGATTATAATTATTTTCAAAATGCATTTTCTAAAAGAATATATTTTTTATTTTTTGGTAAATAATAATATTTATTTTGTTGAATGCCATAGATCATCCGAACTGAACTGAACTTTGTAAATGCCACAGATCATCCGTGCACCATGTAAGATGTAGCTACATAAAAGTTAAAACGTAAAATATTTTTTCTTATATATATATATATATATCATAATACCTCAAAATATTTGATAAAATTATATACCAAATGCACAATGCAGAGCTAAATCATTAATAACAGCATTCAATGAGCTTCAAAACAAATAAGCAGATAATTTATATGACACCTTTTCTGACGAAGGTATCAACAATTTCACAGCCTCACACAATGGAACAAGGAGCAGAACAAGTCTGAACATATCTAAGGCGCCAGGGAATTAATCGTTCATAACAAAATTTTTTAGAGATGTGAAGATACACAAGGGGAAGTAGACGTAACACAGGACTTTGAAAAACAAAGGGCACATATAAAAAGAGTATGCCGAAGGTAGATGTTGACGGATTTCGCAACAGCGATGCAACTGCCAGCTACCCAAAAAATCAACTTACTACATCAAAATTCAGATGGAGTGATAACATCGTCGATTTTTAAAATCATTTTCACCACCTGAGTTGCCAGTAAAATCTGTTGCTGCTTGCCAATTAATGTCTCAAATACATTCTGCTCTTGCATGTTGTTTGTGCCAACATCATTGCAATCCACACCACAGTACGGATTGTTTTCCTGTAACAATCATGTCAAAATCAGCTATGGACAAGATAAATGGTATGGTTCAATGTTGTTTTATCAACACAAAAGAATATGTGGAGAAAAACATTATATACTTTTTTATTTTAGTTGTATTAGCAAAGGGAGAAATTTGTTTCCTGGTGTCACACATGAGAACAACACAGACACACAAAAAATAATGAGTAGGAATTTACACTAGATTGTTACAAGAATGACATAAGATATTCAAAATTTGGCAAGCAAAAAACAATAAACTTAAAAACTCAATCAAAATAAAGGATTTAAGCTAAACAAGTATAAGTTAATGAAGGATTCAGCATAAAATGATTTAAACACAGTTCGTTACGAGTGAAATGGCCTAGGGAAGATGATTAAGATGTACCTTAATTTGCTGGGATTTGACTGCAGTCAGAGTATCAATAGGTGGAAGGCCACTGTTCTCAGCGAGAGCCATCGGGATGGAATCTAAAGCATCACCGAAGGACCTGATTGCGTACTGAGAAAGAATAAAAAAACACAACACGAAGTTCAAGCATTATGATTTCCCACAGATAATAGCTCAAAGGTTGCAAGTAAAACTATTTACCTGCTCAACCCCTGGATATCTATCTGCAGCAGCTTCCACAGCAATTGAGCAAGATATCTCAGCAGATCCACCACCATAAACAATGGAATTATTGCGAATCAGATTCCTTGCAACACACAAAGCATCATGAAGGCTGCGCTTAGTTTCTTCTATCATCATTTTGTTACCTGCAGCAAGATTGAAAGATTTCATAAAGGATGTGATTTGTCACAAAAAAAAGACCATATTATGTTTCTCAAAAGACCTAATGTAGAAAAACAATAAACTTGCAGCTCATCTCTCAGTATATGAGTCATACGTACCACCACGAATGAATATTGTCACAGCTCTGGAGTTTGCACAATGCTCAATATACAGCATTCTGTCCTTGGTAGTTCCAAATGATTTCTCTCTAACCAATCCAGCCTGGTTTATATAATATGGGAAAAGTAACCCGTCAATTTTAGCAATTGCAACATGTGGTATAGGCAACTCAATACCATCAGAATGACAAGCAGATTCACGTACAGTTAAAGCTATATGGTCACACAACAAGAATTATTCGCTTTCGCATACACCTTCCAAGTAGTTCAACAATTGTTTATAAAGGATGAGACAAACATAGCTTCATTATTGCATAGTCATGCCCGTGGGTTGTTTCAAACTTCCCCACCACAGGCACACTGAACATTATGTCCACTATCTTAATCTTCAAGACGAATATTGGTCTTGTTTGTGCTGGGTTTTTGCAGTTCAGATGTGTCACTAGTTTGTGCAATAATCAGTTTAGATATTCTCCACATATAATGTTAAATCATTGAATAGCACATAAGGATAACATGAATGTTATTTCCTCAATCATGGTACATTCAACTGGAAAAATAATTTATCAGATAGCACATGAAAAAAAGAAACATACACAGCTAACTACAGAAACACAACAGTCTTCATACCTTTCCCAGTTTTTCAGTAGTCAACTCCTGGAACCTTGGAACAATTCTTCCACCTGCAAGAATAGGAGCTTACAATTAACAAAAGAACCATGGAGTTCCTATACTTATCAGTAAAATGAAATTGCACAGACAAAACCTGTAGCAATTGCTATTAACTCCAGTTCAACACCACCAACCCATCTAACAGCAGGTAAATTCCGATGCATCAGCAAATGATTTGCTTCATCATCAAAACCCCATTGGCAAATCACCAATGTTGCACCAACATCCTATGCAGTTAAAACGAAAAGGAAAAGTTAAGAATTAATCCAAAGATAACATCATTGATAATATCTAAATAAATAAATAGAAAGAAATAGCTTATTTTCAAAGAATCAGTCCAAGAAAACCCTCTCCCTTGACCATAGCTTCTAATGGTGCCATGTGAATCTCCAAGCAACAGCACAAGGAAATGTGGAAAACAACCTTCAATGTTAGTGAAGGGTTATCCTTTTTCTTTGATAAGATATTTTTACCCTTTGTGGGTGTCTATTAATATTCATTAGTTTGAGAGACAAAACATAACACCAAGAGCCAATTAATAAAGAAATATCTAAGCTTTATGCACCTTGCATTTTTGAACCATATCATCGAAGTACTTTTTTTCTTGCTCACGTAGTGTTTGAAATTTCTCGATAGTGTCAATGTCAATCTTATGCTTTGTCTTTGGCTTAGGTGGTTCAAATGGACAAGTAAGGATGGCAATATTTGCGTCTTCAATTCTCTTTGGCATCTGGGGATGGCTCATATCCTTGTCGACTATGATTCCATATATGAGCTCGGTATCTTCCAGCTTTCCTCCAACCTTCCCCTCAACTTTAATCAAGTCCAAGTTCACATCCTTCCTCTCTAAGTCAGCAACAGCAAGAACCGCCTTAACAGCTATTTCAGCTAGTGCGCGCTTGCAACGGTTAACACTGCATCGACGTCATGAGTAACAATATGATATACAAGCCGATTATTGAAATCACAATGGAACTTTCATCATAAAATCATGAAAGAATCTACTTTTTGAGAATCATGAAAGAGTTCACTAAAGATAAGAATTCACTAAAGAGTTCACTAGCCAGTTATGACTATATCTAAAAGGAGAAGGAAAAGAATATCGAATCTATGCAAACTGTGCTTATAATGAAAGCTCACATTTTTGAAGACAATGTTGTCATACAAGTTTGCACCAAAGGTTCTATATTTGTATCACTGAACTCGAATTTCTGTGATATATGTTCAAGGTGATCCACAGCAATCCTGGAGGCCATCTCATAGCCCTCGGCAATTCTGATAGGATGAATTCCGCGTTCCAGTAACTTCTCAGCCTGTTCCAGGAGAGCACCTGCCATTACAACAACTCCAGTGGTACCATCACCAATTTCATAGTCCTGACTTCGGGATAATTCCACCATCAGTTTTGCAATCTGATTGTCAACATCCATTTGCTCTAATATTGTCGCCCCATCATTTGCTGCCACCACAAAAATACTCACTTCCAAAATAAATATATATTCTGGATAAAACAGAACAGCAGTATTCTAATAATGATAAGATCTGGAAGTACAAAGATGATAAAAGCAGAAACATCAATTAACACTGATTGTGAAAAAAAAGTGTCGTTGTGCAGGAACCAATCAAGTTTGTCCTAGCTAGTCTTCAAGTATCATCAAGAGTTTCAATGCACATCAACCCTGTAGCTTCTTTACTGACAACTGACAAGTTATCCAGCTTACATACAGAAGCACATCTTACTTGCAAGTTTGCTGAACCATGAAACCACAAACTACAAAGAAAGAACTTTAGAATGAAAAATAACAAAGATTTCAGTATATCATGATGGATCACACGAGAAAAAGGCTAAAACCCTATTAATCCAAACTTCCACCTTTTCACACACCAAAACCTCACTTCATCCCCACGTATAAGGGGCTAGGACCCAAAGAAGTTAAAGGCATAGAAATCAATATCCAGAACCTTTTAATAGCTCTTTACAGTGAGAGAAAGAAAGATCAAAAGTCACTTAGCCAACATTAACTTTCTTCCTTCCCAAAACAAGATCAAACGAAAATGCTGGCTCTGTCAAAGTTCTAATGACCTAAATATAGTCCCTACAAACCTATCTAACAAACCATAACACTCCCAACAATCCTTCACATCTTGAACCAAATGTTGTTTTCTACATACTCCATAAAAAATCCCTAAAACAAAAAGGAACATTTTTTTTTCTCCGGAGGAAATATACCTGAACAAAGATCAACTAGAAGGCAATGATATTTTCAACAAAACGAAGAAGATGAATCGAGAAACCCACAAAGAGATACATAATGAGATCCAAAGAACCCTAAACCCCTCAAAACTACATTTTTTTTTGCTACCCGCCGATCATAAGATATCACCTTGAACACCAATACGATGGATTTAAACCTCATCACCAACAAAAACATGATTTATACAAGCACACACTTAGATGGAAAAACAGAGAGAGATGGCACCGAACTGATGACGACGTCGCCATCGGGGGACTGGAGCATCTTGTCCATGCCCTTAGGGCCGAGGGAGGTGCGGAGGATGCGGGCGACTGCCTTCCCGGCGGAGATGTTGGCCCTCTGGGCGTCGAGTCCCCGGAGCCGCGACTTCTGCTCCTGCTCCTTGATGATGATGAAGGGACGCCCGAACTCGTCGAAGGCGAGCGCCATGTCTTCCTCCCTTCCACCTCCACCACTTCTGCCACTCCTCTTCTGCTGCTGCTGCTGCTGCTACTACCACAGCAACTACTAATTCGAGCTCTTCTACTTCTGGCAGTGTTTGCTTGATCTCTCAATGCGCACGACGACGGCGTTAATATTTTCGACTGAGAGGGAAGAGAAAGTAAAACGAGCTCGGAAGTTTCTAGGGCTTTTGCTTGATCACAAAATGGGCTTACGACGATACTGACCAACCACGTATTGGCAAGTAGGGTCCAAAGAATTTAAAGACGTGAAAAATCAATACAAAGAACTTTACAACAACTCTTTACAGAGAGAGAAATAGAGACCAAAATTCACTTAGCCAACATCATTTTTTCCCTTCCAAAACAAGATCAAACGAAAATGTTGCCTCTGTTGAAGTTCTAATGACCTAAATATAGTCCCCAGAAACCTATCTAGCAATCCAGAACACTCCCATCAATCCTTCACATCTTGAACCAAATGTTGTTTTCTACATACTCCATAAAAAATCCCTAAAACAAAAAAGAACATTTTTTTCCCTGACGAGGAAACCTAACTGAACAAAGATAGATCAACTAGAAGGCAATGATATTTTCAACAAAACGAGGAAGATGAATCGAGAAACCCACAAAAAGAGATCCAAAGAACATTAAAACCCTCAAAACTACAAGTTTTTTTGCTACCCGCCGATCATAAGATATCACCTTGAACACCAATACGATGATTTAAACCTCATCACCAACAAAAAAAAACATGATCTATACAAGCACACACTTAGATGGAGAGACAGAGAGAGATGGCACCGAACTGATGACGACGTCGCCATCGGGGGACTGGAGCATCTTGTCCATGCCCTTGGGGCCGAGGGAGGTCCGGAGGATGCGGGCGACTGCCTTCCCGGCGGAAATGTTGGCCCTCTGGGCGTCGAGTCCCCGGAGCCGCGACTTCTGCTCCTGCTCCTTGATGATGATGAAGGGACGCCCGAACTCGTCGAAGGCGAGCGCCATGTCTTCCTCCCTTCCTCCTCCACCACTCCTCTTCTGCTGCTGCTGCTACAACCACAACAACTACTAATTCGAGCTCTTCTACTTCTGGCAGTGTTTGCTTGATCTCTCAATGCGCACGACGACGGCGTTAATATTTTCGACTGAGAGGGAAGAGAAAGTAAAACGAGCTCGGAAGTTTCTAGGGCTTTTGCTTGATCACAAAATGGGCTTACGACGATACTGGGCTTCCACTTATCGGCCCATCAGATATATTTTTTTCTCTTTCATTTTCCATATTCCAAATAATTCCTTATTTTCAGTCACCTTCTCTAACTTAATCGGTAGATTGACGTAATATAAATTATAATTTAAATTGTTAAACAAAAATTTACTGAAATGCTCTAAAAGAATATTGAACTTTACTAATATATAAATAAAAAAATAAAAATAAAAATTTATGTTTGGATAAAATATATGGAGTTTATAGTTCAACAACAACAACAATAAAGTCTTATCCCACTATGTGAGGTCGGCTATATGGATCATACAACGTCGTTACGCTTTTCGTTGATCCATGTTCATGAGATTCGACGGGGTTTTACGTTGGTTGTCGAGGACTAACACAACCCTTCTCCTTTATCTGGGCTTAAGACCGGCCATAAATATAGACGAAGTTATGGAGTTTATAGTTCATAATTAAAAAAAATCAAAAAAATGTTGAACAATAATATTTTCTAATAGAAGATTAATATTTTAGAATTTTGGTTGAATGAATATATTTATCAAAATGTATTTCACTCTATTAGTAATGTATTGCAGTCAAATAAAATAATATGGTGGACCTTAAAAATTTTAATTTAAATAATCTACAATCTATCTGAATTAGCTCATATCAAATAATCTCTAAATTTTTTTCATAGTTACTCTAAATATTATTGCTTTAATCTGACTATCTTGTAATGCTTTTTAACTCATCTATGCATCTTGTGAGTAATAGATAAAAGAATGATAATTTTTTGGGTTTTTTTGTGATAGCTGATAGGTGCACTTTTCCATTACTCTACTTTTTTTTTGTTTATGTATTTTTTTTTAGTAATATTATTGCCAGTGATGGAATAGTGCTTGAAAAGAGAAAGGCAAGGCAAATTCTGGATAAAGTACTTGGAGACTATAATGGAGCCCGAAAACAAAATTATGAGGTTGTACTTTTGTACATGTCATAAGTAAATTCAGCTAGCTCAAGTACAACAGTTTCATTCTTTACATGCAAGTATTGTCATAAAACCTCACAATTTCCTTCATAACTCACTCATAGTTCTTTACAAAATGAATAGAGCTTAAAGAAGAAAAAAAAAATCCGTCACAAGAGTACAGTTTTGAAAATTCTCATTTACAACTTGGATCCTGAATACTTATGCAATGGCAGGAGCTGTTTGATCTGATTTTTGCTTCCTCCTTTCCTTGAAGCTGAGGCTCTGTGCCAATCTTGGCAAGCAACAGTGTTGCTTACTCTTCTTGTCATCCTCCTCCTGGTGCTTCAAATCCTTACTAGGAGTTTCATTGGAAGAAAGCTTCTGAAGTTGGCCATCACTAGTTTTGTCGAAAACCAGGTTTCCATTTGTTTCTCTCTTTTCATTATCATCGGCACTTTGTTTACTTCCAAGTTCTTCAACTTGATTCTCCTGGAGGAGAAGTTGAGCAAGCCTCTTTTTGCCTTCAGAGTGAGAAGGCTCAGAATTGGTGCCGGGTAATGTATCAGTCGACAATTCTTTGTCCGACTGCGGTGCATGAAGGCTGTTGATCTGATTGTTTGGAGTGCTACCTCTAGAAGGGAAATTGTCTGAGTAAAGTGAAAAAATTGAAACATGAGAAAAAAAATGCTGGAATAGTTGTTGACTAAGTGTAATGTAGTACTTTGGGATTTTGAAAAAAAAAAAGTTACTTTCTTCTTTCAAGGTTTCATGAAAATACCTCCATCAACACTGACAAAATCATCTTCGCAATCAGAATCTAACCATGCTTGTGAATCAAAGAAGGCTTCATCTTTACTACCTGCAAGTTTTAAGATTCAAAGAAGGCTTCATCTTTGCTTCCTGAAAGTTTTACTTGAGCTTTAAGGAGCAGTGTAAGATTATATTTTTTGATAGAATCATTATGCAAATATTAAGTATCCTCTTGATGAAAGCAAAAGAATGAGTTACTATGCTGCTACTTGAAATTGACACAAGGAATTGCATGTTAACTACATATATTGTAGATTGAGGAAACAATAAGAATTAGTATCTATGAATCCAAAGTTATTTTAACATAGAATTTCATGTTGTTTGTAGTATTTATGAGAAACATGCAGACAAAGAATCAACTTCAATTGAATGTTGCTTGAAGAGACAAGCAAATTAATTTAAGGAAGAACACAACCATTTGATTTCCAAGATGAGCACAGATACTGAAGAAATGAGGGGAGATGCAAAGATCTCAACAATGAAGAAGACTCAAGAAAGGTAGGAAGTAGACTGTTTCATAGCATATCATGCATCAGTATCTAACAGACGACTTAGTATTAAGTATGTGCATCTTTGTAATATATATTGCTCTTATTTCAGACGTGATGTTGAGCGGTTGTAACGAAAAACAATAATAGCGAAATCTCTTTGCAGGACGTAGCCCTAACTAAAAGGTGAACCTGGGTAAATCTGTATGTGTTCTCTATTTTTCTGCATTTCTCTATTGTGATCTTCTACTTGTGTTCTCGAATTTCCCATCAATGACATCTTATTATTATTATAGATCTACATACATAACTCTTCATAAATTTCATTGACCATCTGCAGTTTCCACTGAGTCAGTGACCCTCACTGCTTGATCCAGAGTCAAATTTCTTATCCTAACAGAACCTTTTTTTGTGCTCAAAATTGCACAACAAAACAGGAAAAGGATAACACTCATGACCATTGCAGACACATCAAGATCCCATCTTTCTGAAACAAAACAATCTGAAAAGAAGGATATGTCATACTGATACATACCAAAGTCCGTCGGTTTGCTCTT
The DNA here is from genome assembly GCA_001647135.1 of Pontederia paniculata. Lineage (NCBI taxonomy): Eukaryota > Viridiplantae > Streptophyta > Magnoliopsida > Commelinales > Pontederiaceae > Pontederia > Pontederia paniculata. The sequence goes on along the minus strand of LTAE01004695.1, from coordinate 8,578 downwards.
GGAATCCAATTCCCCTGTGATGGCAGCATCCCCATTAAAACTGAGCTCCCCTGGGAGTGGAGCCAGTTGCTTCTTGTCCTTGTGGCGGCCAATTCCCAGCCTAAATCTCATGTTGCAGCAGAGCTCTTGATCTTTATGGCCTCGAAAAAGGAAGGATCCCGAACACCTTGGAAGTTGGAGACAGAGATCTCAAAACAATATTTCTCAAAGCAAAAAAAAGAAAGAGAAAGCCAAAGAACAGCAACTAGAAAGAAGGCTGCAGAGGAGGAGGGAACAAAAGATGGTGGGAGAATTCTAAAGGAAAGAAAGAGGCTTTAGTGCTGTTAATCATGGAGAATTAATTCTAAAGGAAAGTAGTATGTGATTGTGGGGAGAGAGAGAGAGAGAGAGAGAGAGAGAGAGAGAGAGAGAGAGAGGTTTGAAAGTTGTGAAAGGCAGCCATAATTGATATGGTGGGAGGGCCCTGCCTCAAGCAGTTTTTCCCTTCTGCCTGACACCAACTATTTTCTTCTCTTTTCCCCCTCATCAACATATCATCAGAAATTATTCTAAACTCTAAAGGGAAAAAAAAACTTTATCAACATTTAATATAACATATATAACAAAAAATAAAACTTTAACTCTCATTTAAAATTATACTATTTAAAATATATTAAGCTTCTATGAAAATTAATATAAAACAACTCTCCCTCCCTTTGTCACTCTCTTTTCCCCTCTAGCAACTATTTTTTCCTACTTCATGTGTTAAACTATTCTAACACAGAAGTAGCCTGATCAATGTCTAAAGATAATATATGTAATAAAAAAAATTAAAACATTAAATATCATTTAAAAATTACATTATTTGAAAGTTATTAAGGGGTAGCTTGGTTTGACGTAATTGTAAATTCGGAATGTAAATGGTTGTAGTTAGAAATTCTGATATGATTTATATGTACGGGAGTTACTTTTCCTGAGTTTGGATAGATGTAAATGAAATTTCGAAAAACGAATTACGTTGTTTGGTTGAGATTAAAAATTTGATGTAAGTGTTTATTTAAAATAAAATAAAATATTATTATATATTAATAAATAAATAATTTAGTGAAATATAAGTGAAATTTATTTTTTTATTTTTTTTTCTTCTTTTATTTTTATTTTTCTTATTTTTTTATTTTTAATGTAATTGCAATTATATGTAAATGATTTTACAGCACAATTTCCAATGCTGTAAATAGAGTTACATGTAGGAGCAAACAAGAATTCTACCTTTACCTGTACTTGTATATGCATTTACAACAAAACAAACAATCCCTAATCTTACATCAAGAGACACCGAAAATCTCTCTCTCTCTCATGCAGAAAGATAATTGTGATGGCGCATGATTGCATGTGGCAGTGGTGATACCGGAAGTTGATTCTTAAAATTTTGGCACTGTCAAAAGTGTTTATACTTCCAAACAGTTCCTTCTGTGGGGTTCAAATGCTGAAGCAGATGTGCTTCTGCCAGGCAGGCAGCCACACTGGAGTTACTACCGAATGTGTTGTCTTATGTTTTTTTTCTCTATATTTTTTATTCACAAGTTTAAAGCATCCTGTGTCATTTAATCCAAGAATTGACTGACAAAAGTTGTATATTTACCTTATTTCTAAGTGATATCTCCTTACAAATTCTTTTATGAAAGATTGATTCAAGTTATTTGTTGATAATGTCTTGAATTTTAACCCAGTGAAAACTCATATGACTTCCTACGCATCACAGTCGTCGAATATTTGAGGCGGCGAAGCCGTCCGCCCCTACGGGGGTCTCGCTGTCCGGTCAGCGAGCCTGAGGGGGGTCTAGGGGGGATCCAAGGTCCCTGCGGGGACTCGGGGGCGGAGCCCCCGAAACTTAGACAACCTTAGGGCTCATATTTTCTATTTTGTATTGGAAGTCCATATATATAAACTCCCTAGGATTTGGGTTATTCTGTATCTTGTATCATTTACTGTTTTACCACATCAAAGAAAGAACTCCGGCTGCCGCCCGAGGACGTAGCCCAATTAAGGGTGAACCTCGTAAAACCTCGTAAATCTGTGTGTCTTCTGTGTGTGATTTTCTCTCTCTCGTCAATTTTCATAACATTATTAAAAATGGTGATGCTTAAACAATCACAGGAAATTTGAAAGTACGTGTTAAATTATAAATGTCGATACTTGTTCTGTTTATATTTTGTTGGGTACTTGTTATGCAGCGAAAGCAAAAATAACTAGTTGAGTGAATTTTCAGCGTGATAAAAAGATAAAAAAATATTTATCCATTAAAAAAATAGTAATTGTCTTGTATCAACGCTAAGCAGCTTCGAGGTCCCAAATGATTTGTCGGCAAAAAGAAATCCCAATTGTTGATGACCTTTTTTTCAAAAAAAAAGTTGATGATTTGATGCAGAGAATTATACAAAGGAGAAATTATGGATGAGACGTAGCATATCATAGTCGAAATGTGCATTATATATACACTTACATTATTGTCAAAGAGCTTAGTATTTGGATTTTTAGGTTCTCTTTATTTCGTCCTAAGAGAGAAGAAAACAAATTATAAAAAAATCAACTAATAAATCTTAGTCTGTTTTATCTTTTATGTTAATCTTGATATTAAGAAGTTTATTGTGTCTCATTATTTTAATTTAATACTTTCTGGTACTTTTCTTTTATCAATATTCAACATGTAAATAATTATATCAACATTATGAACTTACAATATTGAATCCCTATAAACAACCACAATACTCATACGTATGATATGAATCAAACAACATATAAAATTTGCATTGAACACAAGAATGATAACATCATTAGTTAGACGTAGTGACTGTGATTTTCATTGCTTTCTATAAAAGTAGCAAATATGACTTCAGAAATGCTTAAATTTTCGTGATCCTCAGAAATTTTCTTATTATGCTTCTAATCTAAGTCATACTAATAACGTTAGCATCTTGGAAAAAATAAAAGAAAAGATATCACCTTAAAAGGTAAAATACATGTGGAAAGATCTGAATCATTAATATGGTAATATTAAACTAGACTGATTTGACCCTTTGCATCAACAATTGACAAGAAAGTGGGTTTCCAGCTATGAACAGAGTGGCTTGATTAATATTCATTCAAGAAAAATAGAGGGATTGAATTGCAATAATTCTCATACTGCTGTACCTATAAGTCTACTTGAGGCACAGGAGAGTAGACATCCAAAAAGTACTTGTATTTTCTTCTCTCATCAGGTCAGACGACTCTTTCTTTCTGCAAAGATTGAGGCTTAAAGTTGGGAGCCATCAAGGTGGCAAAAAGAATGATTGCCAACGTTTTGGCAATGCTCGACATGTTTCCATCTTCCTACCTTTTGAGCAGTGAAATGTGCACTGTACACATGACATATGTAACTAATGTGTATTCCTGAGTAATAAATAAGTGATTGGTTCAAAAAGTCTTTGCATTACAAAAAATAGAATAAGGGATTCAAATAAAGAGGCATTGCCATCTTGATGTAATTCCAAAGCTTATATGAACTTTGCAAACTGGAAATAAGCTAAAGAGCAAGCAAACATGCAATAAATTTAAAGCTTTCACTTGTTAAAACCACGGATCAAGACAAAATTTGCTGATCATCAACTTACATGGGCACCACATGGTGAAGCTTCTGCAGAAAATGAAACTAGTTCACTGTAAGTCCATCCATGAAACATAATGAGAGGTGGCTATAAGAGGAACCATGAACTCCAGAACCTTTTCTTGTGATAAATTGACATTTTTCTTCTCGAAGTTCATCATTGTTCAACAAAAAAATGTCTCAAATACTTTCCCTCGCAAAAGATAACCTTTCAGCTAATTAACTAGTATCCACACTAGAATGGTTTTTTGCAGTAAACATTCAATCTTCTAATAAAAGAATAAGGAATAAGTAGAGAATGGTTTCCCATCACGTAACACATCTGAAAACTCACATTATCAATTCTACAAATTAGCCCCAGCCTTAATTTACAAGATGCAAAGAACTCTCGCTAACCATTTACAAAGACGGCTACGACTTCAGCTCAGTATGCTAAAGCAATCTTGAAGCAGGCAAAAAATCTGGGATCCCTTGATGATATTATTCTGTTCCCTTACCTTCTATGTGTGTATTTATGCATCAGTCATCAAATCAAAGCACCAAAATCCCCGCATGAGCATCTACCATCTATAAATCTGTGAAGCCGCTTACTATCACGAACAACAATTTCCCTTTTCGCCAGTATGGAAAAGTACTTCACAGAGTTGTGGCAGTCTCTGCACATTGCAATGTTCTTGACAACTCGTATCGATGAACCCTCCACTGTATTTATCAACCCGAATGCAATAGCCAGCCTTTCACTATGGTGAGAAGTGAAACCGGATTGCTTTCCTTCCTCATCCTCATCAGGAAACTGGAAACTTCTATATGGTGTGTAACCTAAGCTTGCAGCATCCTGGAGTAGTTTCTCCAACAACTCATACATTAGAGCACTCTGAGGGTGAGATTTATCATCAGCTATGAAGAAATAGACCTTGTCTTTCACACTGATCCAACTTTGGTCCCTGATGGTTCCAACCTTCTCATCTTTCATCAGCTTTCTCACCTTTGCAACATCCTGCCACCTCTCTGCTGATATATACATATTCAACAACAAGATGTATGTTTCAATTCCTTTGGGCTTGATCTCTAGTAGCTTATCAGCAGCAGAAAAACCCAGCTCCATGTTTCTGTGACTTCTACATCCAGCAATTAGAATCGACCATATGATCTCATTTGGTTCAAAACCCATCCTAGTAACATAATCAAAAGCATCTTCCAGTTTTCCCAGCCGCACAAACATGTCAACCATACAAGCATAATGGTCCATAACAGGCTTGATTCCGTACTCATTCTTCATCATGTTAAAGTAGTACTCAGCTTCATCCACCAGACCAGCATGGCTACAAGCAGAAAGAACTCCAACAAATGTGACTTGATTGGGCCTCACTCCAGCCATTCTCATGTCCTCAAAGAGCTGAATTGCTTCACGCGATCGGCCATGTTGCGAATAACCAGTAAGCATAGAAGTCCAAGATATCAGGGTCCTTGTTGGCATCTCTACGAAAGCCTTTGTTGCATTCTCAATGCAGCCGCACTTGTTATACATGTTCACCAAGGCACTGCTCACAACCACATCTGCTAAATAACCACTTTTGATGGCTTGAGCATGGACTTGTTCTCCTTGCTCCAGTGCCACAAGTCCGCTGCAAACAGTTAAAATGCTAGAAAAGCTGAACAAGTCTGGTTGCATTCCAGATTGATTCAGCTTCTGGAAAATTTTGAGTGCCTCAGTTCCACTGCGACAAACTGAAACGTCATCCTTTGCCGAAGTCATCATCTGCGCATGGCCTGCAATCATGGCGTTCCATGTAATCAGACTGACAGTCTCCATTTCGTCAAACAGTCTCCTCGCCTTATCAATCTCGCCGCATTTCAGATACAAGTACATGATCGAGTTCTTGACAGGAAGGTTTGGCTCGCACCCAAATTTGACGCAGAAGCAATGGACTTGCCTCCCCAGATCAAGATCCTGCGCCATGCAACAGAGGCTCAGAGCACTGGTCAATGTGAAGTCATTCGGTTGGACATTCTCGGAAAGCATTTCGACAAACAGCGTGAGACCCAAATCGGGATCCCCATTATCACCGCAAGCAGAGACGACTGTCGTCCAAGATATCACATTTTTGCTCGGGATCCTCCGGAACGCCTTCACAGAGGCCTCCAACCTGCCGCATTTCGAGTACAAACTGCACAAGGAGTTGCCCATGCTCGTGTCGAACTCGACCCCGTACTTCACCATATAGCCGTGGACTTGCTCGCCGAGCTCGACCGAGTACAGGGCGCAGCAGGCGCTCAAGACGGCGCCGAGCGTGTAGTTGGTCGGATAGCACCCCAACTCCAGCATATTGACGAACACCCGCGCGGCACTCTCGGGCTGCGAGTTGTGGACGTAGCCGGTGATCAGCGTGGTCCACGTGACGACGTTCCGCTGGTCCAGGCCGTCGAACAGCTTGCGGGCGCGGTCGGGGGCGCCGCACTTCATGTAGACGTTGACGAGGGACGTGGACACGAAGATCTCGGCGTGCGCCCCGGTCTTGAGGACGTGGCCGTGGAGGGCCTCCGCGTCGGGGAGCGATCGGGCATCGACGCAGTGCTGCAGCAGCGGGTCGTAGAGGGACGAATCGAGGTAGCGGCCCGTGCCGTCGGCGAGCAGGGCGGCGGCTTCCTTCGCGTCGAGGTGCCGCGTGGGCGCGTCCTCTCCATTGCTCCTCTGATGCCGTATGGTCTACGTACGTTACATGTGAGAACAGAGAACACGTAACGTCGACGTATGGGTAGTATAAATACGTAAAGCTGCAGACTTGGAGCGATTCATGCATACCTTATCGAGAGGCGGAGGAGGAGGTGATGGCGGGAGCTTGCGGAGGAGGGAGGCGGCGGCGGAGGCGGCGGTGGTGGTAGCGCCATTGATGGCCAGAGAAGGGAGGGATGCCATCAACCAGCGGAGGAGGGTGGCGGCGGTCGTGGCATTTCTGGGTGGTGGTGGTGGAGTCTGAGAAGAAGGAAATGGGAAGAAGTGAATCTTATCCTGATTGGTGTCGATGGCGTTGGGAGTTATTTTTGTGGTGGAGGAAGAAGGTGACGGATGAACGTCATCACTTGTTTGGCTTCTTAATTTACATGCATTTGGCTGATCATTTATATTTTATAAATACTAGTAATATTTTGAAATTATTAAATTAGTATTTAGTTACTAGAAAATATATGTCCCGGGTCGAAGGACCTAATAATTTTGAGTTCGAGCTCCGGAGTCACTAATATGATCATGATTTATCTTTTTCGCCCTGTCCGAACATACCCCAAAAAATATTTTAATTATATATTTTAAATTTAATGACCCAAATAATAGAATACAAGTATAATCTATTTAAATAGAGCACATATTTATTAAATTTTATAATATATATAAGTATCTATTTACGAAATAGGTTTATTATGATCCTTGCCCCGACCACGTGAGTAAAAGTTCTCCTTATGGGATATAAGTATTCAAAATTTTTGGACTTCAAAGAATTTTGTCATCCTAATTTCGCATGACAACCACCATTTTTTTTCTTTCAGAAAAGGACAATTAATCAAAGATTACATTAACCAATGACCAATTACGTTAGCATAAAAAAATATAAAATATTTGTTAGGATTTCTTTTATTTCAAGAGCTACGGAATTAGTGTTATTCCCTTTTGTGGAGAAAAATGTCTCGAAGACTCGAACCAAAAGAGGTTGAAAGAACAAATACTGATAAGTAATTTTATTCAAGAAATTTATAAGCTTATCACTCGATTATTCTGACAGACATGTTACGATTATTTAGAAAATATTCTACGGAAAAATATCGAAAAGAATGCTTTATATATTTCATTGTGTATACAAAAATAAATATTATTTGCATTAAATTTGATATAAAAAGTTGATAATATCATTAAAGCTGGAGAAATGTTTTTTTTTCCAGCAATATGTAAAACTTTTAACTCAGATGGATAACGGGTTGCCTGGCCACAACCCATTTGTTCATTGAAGGCGGACGACTTGGACATGACAAGTCAGCCCAAGGTTTAAACCTATCTAAAACAATACATTAATACGATATTATATAATAGATATCATAATATATCATGATATTATCAAATTGTACAACAATGTTATACATTCAAATTACTAACTTTGCTTCAATTACTTCGTTAACCGGAAACAAGGTCACAAACTGAAGCTTGCATAGGCCCAAAAATACTAAATCCCAGTTAGCATTCAGGATTTACCTTCTCATTTGTATGGCATGGAACAGTATACAGGAAAGTAAAATCTTAGAAAAAAAGGATCATAATGACAATTTATGCTGCACCTCAAACACGGATATACTGATTATTTCCCTGGTTACATTTTTAATGAACTAAATACCTCTTCACTAATCCAAAATAATAATTATCCGACTCACTGCAAAAATCCTTCAAACTATATGTAAACTTATGAAACACTTTATTATTATGAAACTGATGATGGTCACCCGCATGACTATATGATGCCAAGATTGTCTATATTACGAGTCCCCAATAGTTCGCTAAGTATCATATTACATGTGGCCTCCCAGACTGTAACAAAACTCCACCAAAAAAAGGCAAAAAGAAACTTGAAAAGAGATGGGGCCTCAGCTAAGTCATCACCACATATTGCAAAATATACTATCTATAATTACCTATTTCCAAATACTAGTTGATTCAAAAAATTGCAAGCAATAAAAAGGAGGAAACCTCAAAACCTCTCATCCATACGAAGTGCAAGTCCACAGCAACAGTTCTTGTATGGTATGATTGCACTTTATGCCCCTTTTCATAGTTAACTTGTAACCAGAGCTTCATATCAAATGGTTCTATCAAGAATAATGAACACAGGCATGCACCAAGATTAAGCCATTTTTGATTGGATTTGCCGGTGGACATGCACAAGGAACTCGACATAAGATAGACCACCAGGA
>LTAE01004694.1:0-41920 GCA_001647135.1 Pontederia paniculata | reverse complement strand
AATATTTAGTCCAAGTGGATTATCTTGTTATCTTTTACCTATCCCTTTAGTGACTTTGACAGTGACTTTGAGATGACTTTGAAAAGAGCTCTTGAGCTCTTTGGAGGTTTGCCAATAAAGGTCATGGTGGTGCACAAATCATGACTAGGGCCTACAAGGAGAAGGATTCTCGAGAATCCTTTTCGTTGCAAGGCAAGATGATGGCCGGGAAACAGGAACTTAATATCAGTTGTTCTACTATCCCACAACATTGATAACACTATCACTCCCAACCTTAACAATGCATGGCAACCTTATTATTTATTTAGTGAATATGGTTAACCCTTATCTTTTACACACGTTAGTCCTTAACATTCATGAAAGATCTACCACTATTCATCATTTGGAATTCACAAAAAAAATATGCATACACACTACTGACATGAGCCATAGTGCCGTGTTTCATGATACACATAGTGTCGATTGTTAACAACGCGGGCCATGTCAAGATGTGACACGGGCCGTGTTTTATCTGTACATGAATAATAAAACTTTGTTTGATTTCAGAATGTGTTTGAGGGTCACGTCTGATCTTCGACGTAAGTTGCATTTGACATTCCAATAAATTGATTTGACATATTTTGAGGCATGAATCAGTGTATTAGGGTGCACAGACCATGTCGGTATCGCCTAGGTTATGTTGCACGATCAATCAAGATTAAGGTTGCTCTCTGGTTGACATAGTCAATGTCCAAAACTAATATTGATAGCGTCCCATTTATCCTTCAGTTACTTTATAAATAATCAGATACTGATGTGTGCAAATATGGCAAATAAAAATCATTGCCAAGTGAGCTATCGTATCAAGTAATAGAAATGTTGAGTAAAATATTGTTCCTACGAGGAGAGAATGAGGATTTTGATGAAAATTAATTTTTAAATAAAATTAAAAGATTTAATGTCAACAATCTTTGGATCAGGATGAAATGAGATGAAATTGGGAAAAAGTCAGTTTTACCCCATGATTAATCAAATTCAGCTCCAATCTAACTCCTAAGTGGATTTAGATCTCTCAAAGGTATGATTTCCTCTCCGAGATGAACAAATATCTTAATCTAGATAGACACAATTGTTCCTCTCCAAGATGTCAATATTGTCTCCTGAGAATTAAGATGCATTAATATGCATCTCCTAGACTTTGGATCGTTCTTTTTTCAAGATGCAAATCTCACAGACCACGCACCTAAATATTTCTCTACATGATGCTACTCATGTAAGACATGCAATGCTTCAAATGGGAATTTCAAAGATGAATTTTAGAAGTTAGAGAGAACTAAGAACTTGATATTCCTCTCCAGGAGGCTAGCAAAGATCAAAATCTCAAAGAAAACATGAAAAAATGTTAAACACAATATTCATGTGCATAGAAGATTTGGAGAACTAAAAGTAAATAAATCAAAGAGTTAAACACATTTCCCTTACAATAAAATGCACTCCACAAAGACAAGTCAGAAAATACAAATGGAGTTTATCCTCCAAAATTAGAGAAAGAAGATTACAAAGGACAATAATGAGAACTAAACACATTGAAAATTGTCTTTTCTTTAAAATCTGCGCAGAAATATTCTCTTCTTCTCTTCTAGTGTTAGGCTCTCTTGAGGAGCAAAGCGTAAAGTTCCAGGCTTGTTTCATCCCCCAAAAGTGAGATCTTGAGGGTTTATTTATAGGTTTCATCATATATGAAGAGTCCTAAATTGGAGAACTTCGATTTTCATCTAATTTGACTTAATCCCGGGTCAAGATCTCCGAAAGATAAGGCTTAACGGGCTTAAACATGAAAGTTAGTTTAATCTCGAGAAGTTTCACGGTCCGTAATAGGAATGTCACGGTCGTGACTATAAGTTTTCTTCTATATCGGCGTCACATAACGACTTGTCAAACTCGGTTCATGACCCTGATCGTAAATTGGTCTTCAATCTTCAAATACCTCAGGGCCCGTGACTCAGATGTCATGGTTGTGATCGAAAATAAACTTCATTGTTCGTCGTGATGTTATGGCCCGTGAATTGTGTGTTACGGTCGTGGCCATATATATGCATCTTTATCTTTGGACCACCCACGGTCATGATCATTCTTTCATGGCCATGATGAATATTTCAGTTGTTTGGTTTGTACTTGTTCATAGTCGTGAAGTAGATTTCATGGCTCGTGAAACTACACTGCACGGGCGTGACTTATGCATATCATGACTAAGTATTCCATCATCGATTTCACGACCGTGAAACAGGTTTTCACTGCCCGTGAGAATCTTTCTAAGTGCTCTGCTTGCGCTCACTGGCATGACGCTCCTGTCACGTTCGTGATTTTCCAATTTTTTGTTTATTGTCTATATACGATTTTAATATAGATTCTTGTGATCTTCCTTCGTCGCACTACCAAATGTCCTGGACATCAAAACACACTATATTATGTAGACTCTGACTCCAAAACTGAAAACGAAGTGGAATGATAGATAAAGATCCATAGGATGATGAAAATAACAAAAAGTAGACAAAATACGCTATGAAAAAATGACTAAATTCGCATGCATCAGAGACTTTGCTCTGCGTTAGGGTGACGCAGGACATGTCTTATGTATAAGGGTCATGTTATATGGTGCTAGAGTTAGAACCAATGAACATGGGTCGTGTCCGAGGAGGACACAGTCTGTGTCCGACCATCCAGGTCAAGATTTCGTTGATTTTTTTAGTGAACTAAAAATCCAATTTAATTTTTGGTACAAGAAATATCATATAATTATGGGAGGGTAATATACTTCTTTAGGAGACTAAATAGGGATTTAACGAGCCATAATTTAATCATCAACTACTCATATCTATGGTAAAAGCCTAGCATGCAATTATCTAACATAAAAGGCATATTTAGAGGGATCGGCATATGTACATACCTATTTTCGTTGGGTTGTTCGTTCGTTCTTCATGTTCTACTAATCCTCATTCTTGTTCTCTCAAACTTTGGGCTATCCGATCTCCTTTTTTTTAAATAAAATGAGATTTAATTAAGTGGCAAAAGCAGCCGAGTCCAGATACAAAATATCGAGGATGCCTGAAGGGGGGTCATCCATCCAAAAATTGTCGCAACGTGATTGGCGACCTAAACGTGCAAAAAAATCTGCTGCTTTGTTAGCATTTCGTGAGATGTAAACACAAGAGCACTCTTCAAAAAAGGAGATTAGATTGTATATATCTGCCAGCAGGTGACGGGTGCGCCATGGAGCTTTCGTCTTTCTCTTCAAAATTCTGATGAGAAGTACACAATCCGATTCCACTATAATGCGTTGCAAGCCACGGCATTTACATTCCAGAAGTCCAGCACGAATACCCCATGCTTCACTCTCTAACGCCGAGTGAAAGACCGAGTGGAGCGCACCTGCACCACAAAAATGTGAATTAGCATCTCTAAGGATAAACCCTGCTCCACCCGCCTCATTCGGACCTGTGAAGGATCCATCCGTATTCAGTTTGAATACAGATTGAGGCGGGGGCTCCCATCGGGTCTCATTCGAGACCGGTGGGGTAAACCCTCAGGGGTATGGATTGGGTAGTCATTGACGCTGACCTGCGCTCTTCTCCAGACCACAAGTGCGGTTGCCGGCTTGGAGTTGAAATAGATGTCGTTTCGAAGCCTCTAAATTCCCCATAAGCAATAGGCAAACAAAGATAAAAAGGTGGATCGTGAAGATGGGCCGGGGGAGTCTCCTTCCAAAATCCAGTCGCCATCTCCCCATGACTGCATGTACTGGAATTGGAAGCTGGTTTCAGTTTGGAAATGTTGCCAGATTTGCAAAGAAAAGGGGCAGTCAAAAAATAAGTGACGGTTTGATTCAGAGCCACTGCCACATAGGGTACAGCTGGGAGGGGTCAAAACGCAGTATCATATCCTTAGTAGGAAGGCGTAAGTGGGAGAGTTTCCAAAGGAAAAAGTGAAGCTTCGGGGGAACTTGGATCTTCCATAGGCGCTTCCAAGCCGGTCGTCCTGCAACAGGAGGGGTGATAGAGGGCCTGCTTAAGAAGTCATATACAAACTTAGCATTAGCTTCTCCATATATATCAGGAGCCCAGATCCAGTAATCATCATGGGGGTTAGCAGGTAAGGAAATTGAGAGAATTCTGTCAACTAAACATGGAGCAAAGTATTCATAAAGTAAGGATGCATTCCAGGAGGAGTTCAGGATTAGGTCAGCTACATACTTAGACGATATATTGCTATTAACATTCACAAATGTGGGTATAAAGCAGAGAGGGGTGGTAGATATCCAGGGATCGAAATAAGCATGTGTGCCTGATCCGTTACCAATAAGTTTAGTGAAGCCCAATTTTATTTTGTGCATGACCTGCAGAATTAATTTCCAGCACGATGAGAACCTATGGAGTTCTGTCTCTTTAGGTAGAGTCCACGGGTGTGGGGAGGGATATTTACTTAGAATTAGATTGGTTATCAGGGAATTGTCGTTGTTTAAAAACGCTAAGACCCTCTTTGACATAAGTGAAATTCTGATGTTTTCAAGTTTTCTTATTCCCAGGCCACCAAGGTCGGTGGGTAATTGGACTGTGCACCAGCTGATCAAGTGTGACCCGACTCTATTTCCTATTGAGGACCACAGGAAGCCCCTTGAGATCTTTTCCAATGATTCAATAAGACCTGCAGAGACTTGTACAAAAGCTAGAGTGTAAGTAGGCATAGCATTTAGAGTGGATTTAATTAGAGTAGATCTTCCTGCCTGCGAGAGGGTCTTCATTTTCCAACCTGTAAGTCTACTGTTGGCCTTGTCTAAAACTGATGTTAGATGTTTGTTATTAAGTTTCTTGTATGAGATGGGTACTCCCAGATATTGAAAGGGAAAAGAGTCAGATGTAATATTCAAGATTGTCTTAATGGTTGCTTTCCTGCTGTTGCTAAATTTAGGTGGGAAGTAGATGGAAGATTTTGAGAGATTAATTGTTTGATTTGTTAGAGACTGATATAGCTTGAAAATGTTGGTCAGACGTTTGCAGTTAAGTTTTGTGGCTGCTATACAGACTAACAGGTCATCGGCATAGAGAAGGTGACTAATTTTGATGTTCTGGGAAGTGTAAGGCACAATTCTGCCAGAGTGGACTTCTTGGTTGAGGATGGAAGAAAAATCCTGTGACACCAGTATGAAGAGATATGGCGACAAGGGATCACCTTGCCTAATACCCTTATGGTTCTTAAAGGTTGGGGATTGGATGCAGTTTTTAATCCAGGTGATGAACATGGATGGGAATTCCATCAATGTTAGGGTGTTAGTGATAGCTTCCCAAGATAACTTGTCAAATGCTTTTTCCATATCCACTTTAAGCATTAAATATTTGGTTCTTCCTTTTGTTAGTGAGTGGGCTATTTCTTGTGCAATTAAGATATTGTCCTGGATGGACCTTTGTGATATAAAAGCAGCTTGATTGGCATCTATTAAGCTGGGCAAAGTCTTTTTGAGTCTGTTGGCCAAGAGTTTAGCTATGATTCTGTAAGAGACATTGCAGAGGGATATGGGTCTGTAATCTGTAATCAATGTTGGGTTTGCCTTTTTGGGAATGAAAGTGATTGAAGTATTGTGACTACCGGGAGGCAGGATACCAGTTTGGAAAAATGTTAGTATTTCATTTGTGATTTCAGATCCTATAATGTCCCAATAATTTCGGTAGAACTCTGATGTGAAACCATCTGGGCCTGGAGCTTTGCCCAGGGGCATACACCATAGACTGTCCTTAATCTCCTTTGAGGTTACAAGTGAAGTTAAAGAAGTATGCCAAGAGGTGCATAGTTTTGCCAGTTCTGGCCATGAAGAAAGGGGAATGGGAGGCAGAGACTCAGGGCACCAAAGGGATTTATAATGATTAACAGAAAGATCCTTAATTTTGGTATCATCCATTATTAGCTGGCCATTTGTGTCCTTGATCTGATTAATTGAATTTTTCCTATTCCTCATCATTGTTGAGATATGGAAGAACTTTGTGTTTTTGTCCCCATCTTTTAACTAGTTGATACGAGATTTGCTCCACCATTTAATACTAATTTGCCTAAGATAGGCAGCTAATTGATTGTTTAAGGATCTGAGTTTCTTGTGTTCAGATTCCTGAACTCCAAATTGTTCATCTTTGAATTCTAGTTCTTTGATATGAAGTTTTATCTTTTGACTGTTATCTTCAAGATTTCCTAACACATACTTATTCCAACTTAAGGTTTTATGTTTGATACTGTTGAGAGATCGCATAACGGATTGGTTTTGGTTCTTGTGCTGCCATACCTGGTTGATTATTTTCCTAGGTTCCTCATGAGCAAACCAGAAGTGTTCATAGCGGAAGGGTCTAGGTGGGCGGCGTGCTTTGCTGGTGTTTAGAAGAAGAGGGGCATGATCTGAGGTTCCCCTGATTAGGGTGGAGAGTGAGAGATTGGGGAATTTGAGTAACAAATTTTGATTAACTAGAGCCCTATCTAAACACACATGGATTCTTGCAAATTGGGTTCTATTGTTACACCAAGTAAATTGGGATCCTAATAGAGGAGTGTCAATAAGTCAGTGATGTTGAATAAGGTTTCTAAATAACCGAATAGATTTAGTAAGTTTGAAAGGGGTTCCACCTTTTTTATCTTCCGGGTATAAAACACAATTCATATCACCTAAAATAATCCAAGGAATATTATCGAAATTTTGGGCTAAAAGATTGTACCAAAGATCGTTACGAAGAGCAGGTAGAGTACTCGCATATATAGCAGTTAAAAGGAAGGAGTAGTTATCAAGGGAGATAGCAGCATGCATATATTGAGAGGAGGTGAGTATGGGAGTAAAAATAAGTTGTAGTTGGCGCCAGGCAACAATAATGCCACCAACGGCGCCGTTACCTTCTTGAAAATGACCTGTCCACTGCCGACCTAGTCGGCATATGACTTGTTTGGAATTTTCTTCAGTGGTATGGGTTTCCAGCAGGATGATGATGTCCGGTTGGTGGTGGGTGATAATGTTTAAGAGCCTGTCGCGGACCTTGCTCCGTAGCGCTCCGCGACAATTCCAAGCGATGATCTTCATGTTAAGGTGATGATGGGCGATCTGAGTCCGCCAAAGTATCCTGGTCCTGTGGGTAAAAGAGAGAGTCATCAGTAGTCGGTAAGCTAGAGGGGGGAATCTTACCTTTCTTCTTTCGTCTCGGAGTTTTCTTTGGCTTCCTCATCGGGGGAGGGGGGGGAAGCGGTCAGCTGCTTTCCTATGGCCCCTTAGCTCATTTGGTTCCTCTGGAATAAGCTCTGCATCCACCTCTTCAACCTCCGAATCCTCAGAAAGTGCTCTTGGGTCCCTTGCTGGAACTCGGAGCCCTTCTAGGATGTGAGCTACGAGCGTCTGGTGGTCTGCCGGAGGGGTTGGCATGTTATCTTTTCTGAGATTCATTTTACTAGAGGGAGAGGGAGATCCAAGTGGAGGGAAAGCATGTATGTCGAGTGAGTTCGGAGGAGCGTTCTGGGAAATTGGAGAAAAATCAGGGTTAGCACCGAGTGATAATGGAGAAAGGATTTGATCTGGGCCACGTGGGTGGCTCTGATGTTCCTGACTGGCATCGGATGGTGTGGTCATCGGCCTCTCGTGATCTGATGGGCCTGTGGCATGTGTCTTGAGAGGGGTGTCAGGAGGTGGCATGCCATCAGCCGCCTCGAGCAGTGGACCTGACACATGCACACTCTTAAAATAATTTAAATCAGTTTCAGAGGGAGGGTTTAGTGTGTTACAGGTGTTTTGACTAGCCGTTTGATGGTGTTGAAACGGCTCCGTTAGATTGCTCGCAGGTGGACGGCTCTGATCAGCTTGATTTAGGGCATCAGTTGTCTCTGCACGAGTGTCACGTGGCACACGTGACCACGCTCCAAATTCAGGGCGGCGACTACCTCCACGCAGGCTACCGGCGAGGCCTTCTCCGGCGGTGGCCAGCGCCGGCGTCCTGGGACGTGAGGGAGGAGCCCTCATCTAGGGGCCGTAGAGGCGTTCTGAGGAGCATTTTTGCTCGGTGCAGGAATCCCAGTGATGCCCTAACTTGCCACAAGAGAAACAGAAAAGCGGGAGGCGTTCATAGGTGACTTTTTGGAAGAATCTCATACCTGCAGGGAGTCAGATCCAGGTGCCCTGTTTGAGAGGTGTCACCATGTCCAATTCGATGCAGACTCGCACATAATGCAACTTTTCCCCTCTTAAGGTGTGTTCATCAATCTTGAGTGGGGAACCGAAGACAGCAGCTATACGCAGGATAGTGTCAGCATCTCCTAGTTCGTATGCGATGCCCGGAAGTTGAATCCACACAGGAAGCGTAGTGATCTATTCATCGTAAGGGCGAAAAAAAGGGCGAGCTTGCGAGATATTAAGGATATTACCTTTTACTTGCCATGGACCTTTTGTGAGGACATTTAGTCTATCCGAAATGCTAGTAAAAACGAAGAGTAAGTAGAAGTTACCAAGCTCTATGACTTTGCAAGGAGAGGAGAGAGACCACAACGTTGATAGTTCAAGTCTGAGTTCATCTATGGAGAGATCGCTTCCCATGAATCTACCCATGAGGCAGAGTTTGAGATTTTCAGATCTAGATGCAACATCATTGCTGTTGATGACTACTTCGTCTGTGACCGCATCTTGAATTGCTTTCACTTGCTGCTTGGAGAGCGCCGGAGGAGCCCTATGGAAAGGGCGTTTGTTTTGCACAAATATCTGACCAGCGCTAAANTGGAGAGATCGCTTCCCATGAATCTACCCATGAGGCAGAGTTTGAGATTTTCAGATCTAGATGCAACATCATTGCTGTTGATGACTACTTCGTCTGTGACCGCATCTTGAATTGCTTTCACTTGCTGCTTGGAGAGCGCCGGAGGAGCCCTATGGAAAGGGCGTTTGTTTTGCACAAATATCTGACCAGCGCTAAACAGGGGTGGGTAGGAGAGGAGGAAGATTTGGAGGCCTGGCTGCGGAGACTTGCGGCTGAGATGAGGAAGGGTGTAGAGCTGAGGGGGAGGGGAGGGGGCTGTGGAGACATGCGGCTGAGATGAGGAAGGGTGTTGAGCTGAGGGGAGGGGAAAGAGGGGCGGAGGAGGGGGTTCCGGGGCTTGCTCCATTTCGCTCCTCATCTCAACCGCAAGTCTCCGCAGCCAGGCCTTCAAATCTTCCTCCTCTCCTACCCACCCCTGTTCAGCGCTGGTCAGATATTGTGCGAAACAAACGCCCTTTCCAGATGGCTCCTCCGGCGCTCTCCAAGCAGCAAGTGAAAGCAATTCAAGATGCGGTCACAGACGAAGTAGTCATCAACAGCGATGATGTTGCATCTAGATCTGAAAATCTCAAACTCTGCCTCATGGGTAGATTCATGGGAAGCGATCTCTCCATAGATGCTCATGAGGGGTTCTTGGTATGACTCTAGAAGAGAGAAAGAGAGAAGAAATCATGTAAGAGTGAGACCCAAGTTCTTACTCTATACCTAGGAACCAAAGAAAGATGAGAGAGAAAATTCTAATTGCTAGGGCTTGAGGGAGAGAGTATGAATTATAAGGACTTCTCTCTATCATTTAAATTAAGCTTGAAATCAAAACTAATCAAATATAAAAATTTACATCTAAAATCAATGAGCACAATACGGACCGTGTTCAGTTTGAACATTGTATGGTCTTGGACGCAGACCGGATATCACATCAAATTATTTTAGATATTAAGATAGATGTGATGTACTTTTTTTATTCTAAAATCTAGATTTAATTAATTATACACGACATATTTGAGATATCGCTATTCAAACAATGAAGCTATATGGTTCTAAAGAATCTAATATATAAACGTAGATGATTATAATCAAGGAAGGAACAAGAATAAAAAATTAGGGAGCCGAAAATATGTAGAAGCAAATTATTAAAAATTGAGAGGGGCCAAAATACATAAAATCAATTATTTTTAAAAAAGGACATTGATGAGAATTGAATCAAGACCTCTACATAGTAGTTAAAATCATCTATCCACTTGAGGAACTAGATATTTTTTTATTTTTAGACTGTAGCCACTAGTACATACGTACATATATTTTGGACACCAAAAAAATTGAGAGGACCCGTGCCCCCGCCATAGTATGGGTCCTCTCTTAATTATAATTCTTTTTATTTTATATGGAAAGTTAATATATAAACTCTGGCAGTTTACATCTTATATTCTATATTCTATCTTCTTTCATTTTAGAAAGAAGTTTCGGCCGTCCGATAGCCTAACGCGAATATTAATCCTACAGTATGTAATATTTTGAACTATATGGGTCCATGCATCTTCGGCCACATGATTCTCTTGCCACGGCTATACAAGTTCATAGTTGGGATCCCTAGCTCTTTGGCCACATCTTTCCCTTACCATGGTCATATCATATGCAAGTACGCACTTGGCGAATATTTCACGATTGGTGCACAGGAGAGGAGAATGGAGGAGGAAAAATAACCATTCAATTTTAATTAGGATAAATTAACTTCTGATTGAGTTTTTTTTCTCTTTTAACTCCATCAAGATTTTTATCAAACATATAAAAAGTATACAAATATTCCTTCATTCTCCAGCTTGTATAATTGTACTTGTATGACATATANATATAAGAGAGAGAGAGAGAGAGGAACAACAGTCCCATGCTGATCTATCATTCACCAACCAAGCCCACAATAATTGGCGAAATAAGGGGCCCTAATTAAGGATCAGCAAGTTCTAACTAGTGAGCAATTATTATGCAAAAAGCGTTTCGCGTAGGTCCCCGATTATTCTTGTAACAACCGATCGACTTCGATCGATTCCATTAGTTAATTTGGATAATAAAGATATGCACAGCTGGTTGTTCTCAAAATCTTATAATGCAGGTCCATGAGGCAAATAATTGCTTGTTTATTTACTGTTTAGACTTCAATTCGTGTTATCAGTTAAACCAAATTGTGGAAGATTTTTTTAGTGTCATGTAGATGTTGGAGAATAATTGTCAGAAATAATGAATAAACCATAACTTAATTAAGCACGTAGTTAATGGGGACGATCTGATATCAATTAAGGTGATTCAAGATTCCAGACCAAGATTTAGTTTATTTTCCAAGAGGTCCATGTATTATATTAAAATTTGTAATTCATTTTATCATAGAGCATTTTTTTTTTCATGGTACTCTTCTTATCAATGTGATCAGTAATTAAGAAGAACTAAGGAGGCTTTGTTTGAAAAATTATTATCGGACGGGTAAAGATTTGTATTCTAATAAGTAAAATATCTTTTTCTGTTAAAAGTAAAATGTTCTACTATATCTACTTTTTTTTTAAATAGCAACATTAAAAATGTACCAATATTACCATAAATTTGGGCCTTCTCGATCTCCTAAATAATTTAGCTTCCCTTTGAGGAAAAAAAGAGCAAAGTTTAGCATTTAGCATTCTAGTTTAATGAGAGGATAACCTCATGGATTTTTTTTACATGTTGTAATTAAGGAGGTCAAGTTGATGATGCACCGTCTGTAGTTCAATCGCATCACATGTCAAGTAACACCCAAAAAAATAAAGAAAACCATGCACTGAATTGTATAAATGTTTCAACATTATTTCTAGTCATTTGCCGATTAATAATATATATGTGATTGTTTCTTGAACTAGCTAACATTAGTTGAGGGAAAATTATTAAACTATTAGTGACAATGTTTACATAGGATTTTTTCTCCAATTGTCCAAATTGCTTCCAGATACACAGGAAGTTGGATGTGCCATAATTCATAAGTAATAAGATTAAAAGAATCATAAACATGCATTAAAAGAAACAGAAACAGTATTCCTGCATGATGGACCAACTACCCCATTAATTTAACTTTAGCATTTAATATTATCTTTCAGATCGTTTCATTTATAATATATATGCCAAGAAGATGGCATCATGCACTGTAGTGTTTTCCCAGTGGGAAATGCTGAGAAATCAACAGAAAGCAAGTGCTAATGGGAACATTAAAATACTTTTAATTATAATGGGCAAGCGTAAACTCAACGCCAAGATGCCTTAAACAATTCTAAGCATATACGTAATACCCCAAATCTTCATCACAATAAATGAACGGTCTAGATTAAAAGATTGTTAAATAAGAGTTTGGGCTCAATCCTTAACCTATATAAACTCTTAACCATAAGAAAATAATTCTTCAAAATTTAAAATTTTGCGCTAGCCATCAAGTGAGTTCTCTCCCCTCTCTTCTCCTTCTCTCTTTTCTTCTCTCTCTCAAACTTCAATCTCGGGATTGGTGTCAGAAGGAGGTGACACAGAGGACAACGCGCAGAAGGAGAGAGACAATTCAAGGCGTGAGACATATGTAAGATAATTGTAAGGTGTGTAACATGATGGATCCCCTTAGAATATATTTTCATGATAGATCAATGCATGCTAGGATTTTTTTATGATATTATGATGGATGTTATATGAAGATCATATACAATATTATTCTGATTTTAATTTCCATGATTAATATATGATGATTATGCCCTAGAAAGGATTTTTCCCTATATAAAGTGGATTGATTAGAAATAGATTAATGTATGATGTATATGATGTAGATTTTATCGTCAAAAATTGTAAAAAATGTTATATTATAGATTCCCATGTAATAATATACCTATAGGAAGAATTTCGGATCTGTTCAGAGAAGAAAAAGGGCGAAACGCGCTCATAAATTTTCCGTCACGACCGTGACGGCGACAGTCGAGGACGGCACGGTCGGGCGGACCATCAAGAAGTTTCGTCACGGCCGTTACGAACACGTCACGGGCCGTGACAGCGGCAGTCACGAGCCATGACGATGGCAAGAATAAACCACCCAGGCACGGCTGTGACGACTTCGTCACGGGCCGTGATGCCGAGTCGTGAAGGTCCCGCAATCAAACGGTCACGGACGCGTCGCGAGTCGTGACGTGAACAGACCATACATGTAGAAGGTGTTTCGGTCACGACCGTGACAGTCTTCACGGGCCGTGACATTACAGTCACGGGCCGTGACATCTATTTTTCAGATTCAATCCATGTCGAAGTTTTCCTATTCTAAGTATAGATGTTGTAGAATTCTTCTGAAATCTTAAGGACTAACATGTGGACAAGATAAAGGGTTAATCATCTTCACAAAATTAATGATGAGGCCGTCATGCATTGTAATGTTTGGGAGCGACAATTTTCATGATAATATGATTGTATTGATTTGATGGAATATGAATTGATGAATGATGTAGGTTTATGTGTCTCTAAAATTTAATCTAGCTGAAATTATGATATGATAAAATATGTTAATAATTGTGATTGAATTGATGCTAAAAGAAGAGGACCGCCGGCTATTGCGTTCAAGATGGAACTATTGTTATCGCGTTCCTTCGAGAATTATTGTTATTGTGGTCCTCCTCTAGGAAACTATTGGCATTCCTTCGGGAACTATTGTATGATTATGGAGATTTGGGTCTAGAGTTGACCATGGCCTAGCTAGCCATATTGACACCGGGGACCATCTGAATCTTCCATGCTTTAATAAAGTCTCACGTTGATTGATAATGATTGCTTCATCTAAGGCAAGATAAATAGAGAATGATATATTGATGATGACTTGAGTATATTGAAAAGAAAAAATATGGACCTCACCAGATGGGATATGAATTGCTACTCTTATCATCCATTGGATATTGATATTAAAAAATAAAAAAATATTTTATTGAAATATTGAAATTATTAAAGTATTGTTAGTTTCCTATTTCATATTGAGCATCTTATTTATACCTTTTACATATCGAGTGTAACAACTCACGAGAGCTTTATCTCCCTTGCTAATTCAATTTTGCAGGTCACCCTGAGGATAATTAGGTATTGACGATGGTGTTGATGATGATGTAGCTCGTGATGATCCACTTGCACATGTCATAGGATCTTGATCTAAATTTGAGTCTTGTGATTTGTCATAGAGTAGATGATGAACTCTACTATTTTAGTACTATGTTACAGCCTATTATTGGATTTTAGTCTTCTGTTGAAATTGATGTAACAAACTTATTAGTACTTTTTATATATCAAAGACGTTTAATTTTAAAGTATTGTATTTATATAATGTGGTCCTATAGTTGACCGGTCAAATTGTCAAATTAAAAGTAATGATATTATATGATAGCGTCTCTAAATCTTTATTCTGTCATGTGGCAATGTATGAATTTGAGAGCGTTATAATATAACTTATATGACATCTAATGAAGGGCACCCAATATGTTTCTTCTTTGCTTCCCATCACAAACCGTTGGAAGCATTTTTTTTTTCAATATTTTGGAATCTTGTTCTTTTGTTTCTTTTCTTCCTTTGTTCAAATAATTTGAAAACTAGAAATTGTTTAAGGCTTTGTAAGTATTTGTCAACATATTGATCGGCCAGTTATTAATATATCCGGCCCACATAGGGAGAAGCTCATTACGGATGTTTAAAAGTTTAAGCTTCCCCATTTTTTTCTTTTTTTCCCTGGAGAGGTTAATTAGTATGGACAATTTTCTTTAGAAAAGTTTTTTTTGTTCTTTTGACATGGACAAGAAAAAAAAGTACATTAAGAAAGTAATTAGAAACATGGATAATTAATGAAGACATGAAGGGAAGTTTTTGTTATCAAACATGTGAATTATATATACATGTACATCCTTTAGATTACATATCACTAAATGAGTTACACATTCATTGCCTCTATAAAGTAAACTGCAAACAAATAATTTTGGCTTATGTGTCTCACTTAATGTACGCAGATAGAGATGAAACTTTTTTGTCCCTGCAGGGATTACCTCTCCGGCCCTCTAGGTATTCTGCCAACGTCATATTATTATTTATAAGATAAATATTTAATATATTATTTAATAATTAACTATTTGTAAATAAATAATTAAAAGAATCTTAATATATTTCATTATTAATAAGAAAAATACCTATTTTTAATAACTACATATTATTATATATTGAATTAAATAATATTATTCTTATTGATGAATATAAAAAAAGATTACTTATATTCGAGGATTTGGGTGCCACCATATATTGATCCCTCCCCAATAACGATGATATTTTAAAATATTTCTTATAATTTGTGTACATTATTTGTTAAACATATATACATAATAAAACATTCTGATTTGGTCTTTTTAATTTGGTATAAAGTGGGAAATTATAAAATAAATAACACAATCGGATTATCTGGAATTGGAATATAAATGTGAGAAATATAGATAGATAGTCTTAAGAATATGATAGTCTATTTTGAATTAACAATAAAAAATATGAGTTAGTCGATGATTTTTTATCACATACATTTTTAAGTGTCTATTTATTTTCTATTGGTATATTGATGTGAAGAATGTAGTACTATGAGTTTATGTGTAGAGTTGTATAGATATGGAGTGAGAGTTGGGATGTGAATATGTATCAGACACTATGCAATAATAAAATATTCTATTTTCTCTACAAAGTGTGTTGAGTTATGTGTGAATGTGAAGGATGATAATCAAGTTTTAAACACTTAACTTCCTCAAATTTATTAGTGCACAGGTCGAGTAGCTAACCACGGATATCGTATCCATAGTGAATTTAGGCTAAGAACTAATCTAGCAAAATTAATTAACTAGCAAAAGTGAACTAATTAAAACAAAAAACTGTAATTAAATGATTGACTAAAAACTAAGAGGGAAGTAGCTAAGTAAGAGTATCAATAGTAACAGAAATATGATTTCAGAAATGGTTGATAAATTGTTTTTGGTAATTTTGGGTTTATGAAACCATGAAAACTAAACAGATGAAATGAACTATAAGTTTATGCAATCAGGGAAGCATTTCCTAAGGATAGGGTTCATGTAGAAAATCCACTTGTGTGATAATTGAGACACATCAAAATTACACTCATACTATTTAAACAACAAAATCACTAAGCCTACTCTCATAGGAACTTAGCTTATCCATTTAAATCCTCATTCAAAAAATCATCCAATTAAACTCTGATAATTCTTTAAGTTACTTAACCAAAATTCCCTACCAACTACTTCTTAGTTGATGGTTAGAGCATAAACGAGAGTTACTCACTCTATATTTGATTTTAGTGCTCAAAAGATTTTCGGTTAGTTGTAACTCAAACATGGAATTGCACTATCAAATCTCGTAAACACACAGGGGATCAGTTCATGCTTTATGAGAATAAACATATTACCAAATACCCTCTCGAGCCTCAGCTTTGAAAGTAATGAGGGGTTAGCTTAACAAAGAAGCACAGTCCAAACAGATTTGTTTCATAAAACAATCATCATCAATCGTATCTCAACATCAACAACATAAATCGGGATAACTAAGAAATGCATTTATGCTTCCTTTTCAGAAAAACATGTAACAAAAAATAGCAACATCTCAGTGTCTCAAGAGAACATAGCTGTTAAAATACATTTCTCAGACATTTTAACACAAATAAATCCAAGTTCGATCCCATAAAGATTCAGAAATAATGCTTTTGACTTCCTCTCGGTTATCAAATAATAAAAAATAATAAGCCTCTCGGCATTTAGATTTGCATAGATGTCAACATGGTTTCTAACATTGATAAATATAACTAGCATCATAAAACAAATAGTGTCTCAAGATCACACAAACATCATTCTAGACTACTACCATCCTCAGGAAATATAAAGTTTTGCTACACATATCCGAGTTCAACATTGCATACATTATAATATTTTGAAATGAATACATGACTCTTAATTGCAGAAAAGAAGATAGATATCAAACTAAGCCTCTCAGTTGTAGCCTCCTTCTTCTTCTTCCTAGTGCAGCTCCTTCTTCAAACCCTTGGTTTCAGCATTTCACAACTGGAGTGAGTCCGAGAGCCCGGAGAGAGAGAGAGCCATTGCAATAGCTTTTCTTCTTCTTATAGCTCATCGTAGAACCTTCTGATTCTTCTCCTTGCTTCTCTGATCATGCCACTTGTCCCATCGAAAAGGAATCTTCATATGCAGCTTCAAAAAGATGGAAAGTTGGACAGGTGGCAACTCTGCAGCAGCAGTCCAAAAAGTTGCAGAATTGTCCAAAAAATGAGAATCCGGTAGCTCCAAAATTCCTGTGCTAAAGACAAAATAGCAACAAACATCTCATGTATTAGTTTTCAATAGGCAATTAAATAGGATATGTTCCTCATAAAGTGGTTCAGCAAGAAAGATTAGATCAACAAATAATTGGTGAACCCAAAATGAGATAAATGAAGCTGAAAACTCATCTATTTATGCATGTATTTCAGTATAAAGTTCTACATGGCAGTTGTATAAGTAACTTGGAAAAGTGAGGTAATGGACATGAGGGAATGTACATAAAAACAGAAAATGAGCAGAAAATGAGAATGTTTTTACACGAAAATCTCTATACTTATCATATATATAGATTGATCGCAAGTTAAAACATGATTAAAGCGCTTATCTGTCTTGAGCTAAATTAGATATGAAGAATTGGTGATTATTTTCAAAAATTGGAAGATTTTCTTTCTTAAGTAAATATGTAGGTTATTTATATCGATTATGTGCAAATCCTTCCTATGTTGGCAACACGAAAAAAAAGAACGGTTAGTTTAATCCATATAACTTAGTAATAGAGATAGTTTATTTTTTCTAATATCAAAATTACTAATAATCCAATTACTTAGTATTTGATCAGCTTGATGGATGTTTGACATTATTCTAAATAAAGTATTAAATTTGGCGATAATCCAATTCCAGAAGGGACCAATACGAGTAATGCTAGAAATAAGACAAAATATTTTAAAAAGTCCAAATAAAGAAAAGAGAAAAGTACACCAAATATAACCATCACCACATAGCAGAATGTCCTCCCGTAAATGCTACGACAACTTAACAATCTTAACTTTAAAGTTGACACTTTGACTAGTTAATAAAATGCAAAAAAAAAAAATTTTTGAGATCCATCTATCAAATAAAATGCAAAAGTTAAAAATAGAAATCTCTAAACTAAAAAACTTGATGAAAATGAACTAAACTAAGAAACATTATGACTAAAGATCATTATTCATGTACAAGCAGCATCATCACGAAAATCTATCGCCGCACGCACAACCAACTATCATCACATCTTAGATCACTGATCTATAAGATCCAAAGCTCGGGAGGCAATCCCATGAACTATAAAACCCAATAAATAAGTCAACAATAAATATACTTTTCATGATAAAATAAAAGCATGAAAACAAGCTAATTATGAAATAAGTTAAACATCGATTATTCTCATATTATATCAATCAATCATCGTCTTTCTTTACTTTCTTACATGCATCATCTTTCTTTACTTTCTTTGTACGAGGAGTAAGCTACCACAAATAGTCAAACATCAATTATTCCTCAACCATCATTCATTGCCTTCAATCTTTGCATTGTCATTAATTACATTAATATTTTACATCATCATTCATTACATTCCTAACATTTAATGCAACATGAACAATGCAATGATTATACCAAATGACTATCTTGTTATGTTTGTCTTATCTCAGTAATGACTATGAGGTGACTTTGAGGGTTGATTTGTGATGAGTTTGAGTGGCTCATGAGTCTTTAGAGGTCTTGTCAATAGTTCAGTGGAAGTGCACAAGCCATGGTCCAAGAGGATGTTCGAGAAAATTCTTTTGTTGCAAGATGGAAAGAAAGTCAAGCAATAGGAACTGGATAGCAATTATTCAACCAATACTTCGCCATTAATAACATTGTCGTTGTAAAAAATTCAATGCATGGCGATCTTATCATTAATTTAGGTGTAAATGAATTACTCATTCCTTATCATCCCCACATATTAGTCCTTAATGTTTAGAAAGAAGAACTACCACCATCTATCTTTCATATGAAATTTCCAATAAAAATTATCATAATAATCTAAATAATTCAAAAATCCTTCACGGGAGTGAACATTGACTTCACGGGCTTGAACCATTTTTAATGGCCGTGACATCATTTTTCACGGTCATGACTCTTAGGTTCACAGTTGTAAAATCTCCTTTAAGAATTGTGATTGAGGAGTCATCTTGGATTCACGGGCCTAATGACCATCTCTATGGTCGTGACCAAGAGGTCATCTTTCTTCGCCTAATTTCTCATGGGCGTGAAATCCATCTTCACGACTGTGAGCGAAAGGTCTTCTTTTCTTGTCTTAATGTTCATGATTGTGAAATTCATCTTCACGACCATGAGCAAAAGACCGTAAATAGGTTCGATCGTGAAATCCTTTTTCACAACCATGACCGAGCGATCACAATCTTCATCTCAGGTTCGCGGTTGTAACTTTCATATTCATGCCTGTGACCGAGTGTTGGGGATGCGTTCACGATCATGACGACATCCCATATCCCTATTTCATTCTCCATTTTATTGTTTTCAGTACAAAGATTTCACGGCTACAATAATGTTTATGAAACTATATAGGGATCAAACACCATCTTCATAATCATTATTAGACACTTAATTATATATCTATACTTTCTCTAATCCTAATTGGGATAATCTAACCATACTAGAAACATCAATAGGTATGATTATCATCATTTTCATCTAGCATAAAACCTATCATACAATTATTCTAACATGAAGAGTCTATCTAGAGGGATCTGCCTATGTACATACCTAGTATGTAGGGTTTTCTCCTCGTTGGTCCTTCATGCTTTAATCCTCGTCTTCGATCTCTTAATCTATGTGCAATGGTTCTCTGTCACAACCTCCTAAGGGTTTGATACAAATTTAGATCAGGACAAGGGAGAGAGAACAAATCATGGGAGAGAAAAGAATCTAGATCCTTACCTCTGTACCTAGTGGAGAAGAAGAAGAGTAAGAGAGGAAGAGGTTTGACAGTTAGGGCTTGGGAGAAAAATAATAACTAAAAGAGTTTTCTATTCACCTTAGGGGTCTATTTATAGGGATTTCCTCGGTTTTTCCAAAATTTAAATCCAAATAGGATTTATTATCTAATTCAACCCAAAGTCCAACTAATAAATCTTATTTATTTATTTATTTTATTTATGATAGTAAAATTGTGTGTATTACATAAAATGGCAAGTAAAAGGGAACATAACAGCTTACACCATTGAATTTGTTATAAGTAGTTTAATGAATGTGTCAAAGCACTTTCAATGTCAATTGCATGTCAAACGACCTTACCTACTATTTTTTTTCATTTCTTTGACAACTTTTATTAGTAATTAACTAAAAGGTTCTTGATGATGATAAAAATAAAAACAACAATAATAGTAATATTTATGAAGTTTCTAGACACATATTAACTTTCATAAAGGGTATAACTATTTATATTATCTATGATATCGCATGTAATACTCCTAAAAGTACACGCCACCACCATGTGGAAGAATTTTCTTTTAGATACACTAAAGACTTACATTTTTAATTATTTTTTGACTAATTGACTTATTAGCATTATGGACATATTAATTAATTTTGAAGTCAATACTCTGATTTCATAATAAAAATTACAAGACATATGTTATAACATTCTACAATAAGAAAATTATCAACTAATATAAGTTCATTACCTCTATTGCAGTACCATTTTAACAAAATTACGACATATGAGCGTTTGTCTGTGTCAAGTCTAGATTAGGTGCGCTCCCTTGCGGCTTTATAAGATTCTTTAAAATTCGGGCATTTCACTCCTTACGGTCTACCAGCTCCACTACTTACTGAACAACGATCGATTAGGCGGAACTACTTAAGTTGGTTGTGCAAAGTGTGTTTGTTCACTTTGGCATGACAAACCCGAGGTCAAGTAATTGTATGACCGTAGATCGAGACTTACTACTACTATGTCCTCTGAGCCTGTATCGAGAGATGCATTTTGATGAACTATGAGTCGAAAGGTCATTTCCTCAAGAAATAGCACGTGTGTTTTTTGGAGCGCCAGTACAAGCATAATTTGTGGCACCCATCCCAACTTGCTGAGACTCCTTGTCACACTCTAACTTCCGACTCTACAATGATATGAACCTTCGGATCCACCTCACACAACAAGACCTCCAAAAAAGGATTCTGGTGCCTACTATTCTAGGTTTAGGGCAAGAGCGGATGTTGTTCGAGCATGGGTTGTGTCTGTTTTATATCATGTGCAAACATCTCATCATAAACACCATTTACCAACGCGCTTTCACCATCTTACTAAAATCCTATTTATGATCTCATTTTTCTACTCTTCAATTATATTTATCAATCCTACTTAAACAAAATTTATTTAAATCCTTTGAAACATATAAATAGAGATTATATGTATGAGTTTTATAATTTATTCAACACATTATTCAATCAATAAAATCAAAGATTTATTTGCTTCTTTTTGAAAGAATTCATCTTTCATGACTTTGTTCTAAAGTTTGTATCGAGTGTTTGATATTTAATTCAAGGATCTTCAATGAAGGATTTTCTCGTTTTGAACTTCACGCTTTCGTCTCACATCAAGTGGTATCATAGTAAGGATTTTAACTTCTCCATATGGTCGTCTCCTTGAAAATCCACCAAGAGGGATCGCTCGATGGATGTCCTCAAATGATTGGATATTGTTACGTCAGAAGTCGAATGTCTATCATTTCGCATGAATGCCATTGAAGAAAATTGTTAGCCTAGGAAAAACACTCATCTACACAACCACTCATCTTGGCCCTTAACACAACTTCAAATATCACCATGTCGTACTCCTCCAAAGATATTATCATTTAAAGAAAAAAGACAGTGTGAAATATCAATAAATCAATCTTTTGTTATTGAATCACTGATGCGTAAAATTCAGCAGTGCAAAAGAAAAGTCAGCAAGTATATTAATCGCGCACAAGTAATACAGAAGATGAATTCAATATCTAGAGAAGGCAAGAGTTTGTTCACCACTAAGTTCAATTGGATTCAGTTAAGCACGAGTTGTTCCTATTGATGGACTAGGTATGCTAAAGGTGTCATTCCCTCAACAAGTGCAATCACTTATCTTAATCTCAGAATTTATAAAGATGTTCAAACGAATCCACCTCATATAACTCATCAATTAAGATGTAATATCGTGCTGCAAACCTAAACTATTTATTGCTTAAACAAGACCCACCAATAGGCCACACAATCTGAATCTTAAACAAGTACTCAAATTGAGATATGCAATGGTAAGACTTATATTTCTAGATCAATTCTTTCTACAAATTAGACCATAAACCCTTTTACACCAACCAGTCAATAAAAGATATTCAAGATCATCTCAGAAGAAGAACATTAAGAACACATCGCATATTAAAAAGGAACAATTCATAAGATCATCCAATCGACATTATGGTTCACAAACTTTCTAAAACGAACTACTCACTAATATAACCAGTCAATAAAAGATATTCAAGATCATCTCAGAAGAAGAACATTAAGAACACATCGCATATTAAAAAGGAACAATTCATAAGATCATCCAATCGACATTATGGTTCACAAACTTTCTAAAACGAACTACTCACTAATAAAATCATTCATGACTAAACAATATAAGAAGTTCATCCCATAAAATAAAGAATTACAAGAGAATATAATGAGGATGTCGAACAGCTTTTCCGCGAATGCATTGTCCTCTTCCTCCAAATCCAGCAGCCTCTAGCCTTTGTCTTCTCTTCTCCCAGGTTTGAATCAACTCCCAGCCGTCCTTCATATTTTGATTTTTTTTTCCTTTTATACTCTGCTCCAAAACTAGGGTTTTGTCATAACCTTAGGATACAAACAATATTTTTTTCACCAATGGTCATGATAAGACCCTATAAAAGTCTTTTATACCTCTTCAAAATATCTTATAATCATTCCTCCAAGATTTCATATCAAATACACTTCTACTGGCCATCAAATCTCATGATAAACTCTGAAGCCATAATCACGTAACTTCATAACGGCCCGTGATGGATAATCACAGCCCGTGATGGATAATCACGGCCCGTAACTTGACTGTTTTCAATTAGATTTCATTCATCACGGCCCGTAACAGCTCTTCACGACCCATAAGTCGTGATCAAATCAGGTGAATTCGAGGTGTCACCATCGCCTTATGGTCCATAACCAGTCATCACGATCCGTAACTTGTAAATCTGTAATCTGTTGCCCACTGGATTGGTTGTGACAATGCATGATGGCTCATGATGTTGCAACTACTGATATCCTGGATATCTTCACGGCTTGTAACTCTTCGTAATGAAAAATTCTTCATGATGTTTTTTATGTTCCTAGTATGAAGAACAATCCATTAAGTATTGGGCAATTAATGGCAAGTGGTTATTCTATATTATTCGATGACAAAGTTTGTTTGATTAAAGATAAAAAAATTTGGACATCTTATTGCAAATGTTCCTATTGCAAAAAATCGCATGTTTTCATTTGATTTTTTAGATGTTTGTGCATTTTTAGCTCACCAAATATCAAAATCTCAACTTTGGCATTTGAGGTATGGTCATTTTAATATCAATGGATTGAAACTATTGGCTAGATTAAATGTGATTGTTGGTCTTTCTAAAATTGACTCTTTTGATGGTGTATGTGAGGGATGCATATTTGGAAAACAATGCAAAAAAATCATTTTCTGCAGAAAAATCTCACAGAGCAAAGTATCCTCTTGAAATTATTCATGTTGATTTATGTGGCCCTATGCAAACAAAATTTTCTGGTGGAAGTCAATATTTTGCATTATTTATTAATGACTATTCTCGAATGAATTGGATATATTTTTTGAAGCAAAAATCTAAAACTTTTGATGTTTTCAAAAAATTTAAAGCTCTTGTGGAAAACGAAAGTGGATATCATATAAAGACTCTTCGCACGGATAGAGGTGGTGAATTTTTATCAAAAGAATTTAATATTTTTTTTGCAAAGAATAGGGTATTCAAAGGCAACTCACAGCTCCATATACACCACAATAAAATGGTGTTGTCGAACGAAAAAATAGAACTATTGTGAAAATGGCAAGAAGTTTATTAAAGGAGAAGAGTCTTCCAAATATCTTTTAGGCTAAGGCAGTTGCAAATGCAGTATATTTCCTGAATATTTCTCCAACAAAAGCCGTGTAAAATCAAACTACCTATGAAATATGGAAAGACAGAAAACCAACAGTAAGTCACTTGAAGGTTTTTGGATGTATTGCATATGCTTTGAATAATTCAGAAAAGTGTCAAAAGCTTGATGACAAGTCTAAGAAATGCATATTTGTTGGTTATTCTCTTCAATTTAAAGCTTATCGTTTATACAACCCTTCTACTGACAAAGTAATTATTAGTAGAAATATTATTTTTTATGAGAGAAATAGTTGGAAATGGGAGAATGAAAAAGACATTGATGTGATAGATTTGCAAATTGAGTTTCCTGTAGAAATTGATGAAAAAGAAATTGCTCCAACACTTCATCTAGTAAGCAATCATAATGACAACAATCCATCTTCCTTAGAAAATGCATCTCCTAACCGCACCCCACCAAGAAAGTTTCGATCTTTGCAAGAAATATATGATTCTTGTCAATTTGTTTTATTTGTTTCAGATCCGCATATTTGGAAGAAGCAATGAAAAAAGAAGAATATTGCAATGCGATGAAAGAAGAAATTATTTCTATTGAAAAAAATCAAACATGGGACCTAGTTGATTTGCTTGACAATAAAAATGTGATTGGCTTCAAATGGGTGTTTAAAACCAAAAATAATGCAGATGGGAGCATCCAAAAGTACAAGGCAAGGCTTGTGGCAAAAGATTATGCACAACAACAAGGTATAGATTTTGGAGAAACTTTTTTTCATGTTGCTCGTCTTGAACCCGTGAGATTACTTCTAGTGTTAGTTGCTCAATTGCAATGGCATGTTTATCAACTTGATATAAAATTAACATTTCTGAATGGTGACTTAAGTGAAGAAGTTTATGTCCAACAACCTGAAGGTTTTATTATTAGTGTTAAGGAAGATAAGGTATACAGGCTAAAAAAGGCCCTATATGGCTTGAAACAAGCTTCGCGTGCATGATACAGCAAGATTGACTCCTTTTTTTATTGAAATTGGCTTCCGCAGAAGTGAAATTGAGCCAACACTTTATTTCAAAAAAAAGGGTCTGAATTATTATAGTTTGCCTTTATGTTGATGACATGATTTATATGGGATCTTCTTAATTACTTGTAGATGATTTTAAAATATGCATGATGGTGAATTTTGAGATGACTGACTTGAGCCTATTGAACTATTTTCTTGGACTAGAAATGAAGCAAGAAAATGATGACATATTTATTTCCCAAAAAAAATATGCTAATGATCTTCTTAATATGTTCAATATGCTTAATTGCAAAGCTAATGCTACTCCTACGAATGTGAATGAAAAGCTTAGATTTGATAATGGTACATGTCATGCTGATGAGAGAACATTTAGAAGTTTGATTGGTGATTAACATATTTGACTCATACAAGCCAGTCATCTTTTTTCCTATTAGTGTTGTATCAAGATTTTTGCATTCACCATCAAAATATCATCTTGGAGCAGCCAAGCGTATTTTACGTTATATTGTTGGGACTAAAGATTTTGGTATTTGGTATTCTAAAGTCTCTAATTTCATATTATTTGACTCTACTAATAGTGATTGAGCAGGTTCTTTGGATGATAGAAAAAGTACTTCAGGAAATATTTTCAGCCTTCGATCTGGGGCAATATCTGGAGTTCAAAGAAGCAAGCAATAATAGCACTTTCATATTCTGAAGTAGAATATATTGCTGCAACATCGGCTGCTTGTAAAGCTATATGGCTAAGAAGACTTTTGTTGGATCTTCATCAACAACAAAGTGAAGCAACAACTATTTTTTTGTGACAACAAATCAGCAATAGCAATGACAAAGAATCCAGTTCTGCATGGACGAACAAAGCATATTGAGATACGTCACCACTTCATTCATGATCTGGTGGAGGAGGAGCAAATTAAGTTAGAATTTTGTGGTATAGATGAACAAATGGCAGACTTGTTCGCCAAAGTTGTTCCAGTGCGTAAGCATATTTTTTTTAGACAATTACTCGAAATTTGCAGCTTTGAATCAAGAGAGAGTGTTGAAATGTGATTCAAAATATTGTCCACATCAGCGCCAACATGACATGACTTATTTTTTAGTGGTATTGTTAGTGGTGTTCTAAGAGTGTGTTAGTGGTGCTAGTGATGTGTGACATGTTTCATTTATAGTCATGGTATTTGTGGTCATGTTCATTCTCACCTTTTTAGACACTATCTCCATGTTCTTATCCTGTATTTTCTTCATTGTATTTCTATTTATAGGGTCACTTTATTTTTAGAATTTTAATGCAATCAAGTTGATAGTAATTTTATTTTTATCCAATTGTTCTTTGACTTTGTTTTTGTAGAATTATTTTCCTATTGGTTCTTAATCTCCAACAGCCCTCTCCGCAGTTGGACGATCGATCAACAGTGGGAGGGAAGAAGAGGTGGGATGAAAGAAAAGTAAACAAGAATTGAGAGAGGAGAGGAAAAAGGTGTTACCTCATTCTGAAATGGAGATGACAAAGTCTGGAAATGTTTGATCCGATCTAGAGGCGGAGCTAAGAAATTTTTCACTGGGTTCACAATTCAAAATAAAAGATAAAATTAAATATTCAAATAAAAAATTTTTACTTATGTAATTGTTTTCAATGAGGTTTCATTTTCTGAAACCTATCAATAATTACATCACCTCTGTTTTGACTTCCAATACTATTTCTAAATAAGTAACAACATAAACAAAATATTGCATCTTTCTTAATGATATACTCCAGCCAATTGGAATATTGTGCATACCAATCAGAATTGAATAGGCATAATTTACCTCCCATTTCAATTTGAGGAAAGTTATAATTATGAGGTTGAAAATGTCCGATCAATAAGTACATTCTTTGAATCTCATCTTGATCATTAGGAAGATAACTTAAATCTTGTTTTCGTTCTTTAGGATCAAATCAATTCGACTTCATTTAAAAGATGTGATGTTTCACTTGGAGTATTCTCACTATCATTCCCCTTTTCACTTTCTTCACCATGAAATATAGGTCCAAAAGTAGGGGACCTTTTTTGAAAAATATATTTTTCTAATTACATAATTAACTGCAAAAATACTTAAATTAAATTTAAAAAATGATCAAATGCACTAAAAAAATAAAAACCAAAGAGAAGAAAAAAAAACTATTAACTATGAAATAAATACGTTAACAAAATAAAAAAAAACAATTAATAATTTTGTATCTTTTTGACTCCATATTAGATAATAACAACACAAATGGGCAATGCAACAATACATGATAGCAACATGAATAATTCTTCAAAAATTAAATAAAACAATTGCATGCAAAATTATATATATAATATTATAAACTATCATAACTATATTAATATATATATAATGAAATTTAATACCTCGTGAGAGGATATCAATGAATTATGATGGAGAAATTTAATATCAATTATATTTGTGCCGCAAAAGAAAAGAACATGATGAAAAATATATAAAGTAAGTTAAAATTATTAGTAAAATAATATAATATAAAAAAATATTTAAAACCTGAGAGAATCCAAAGAATTTCACATGAAAAAACTAAAAAAAATTATCTAGAAGTAAAACACAGAGATATATTTAAAAATATAATATGATGGGAATATAGGGCGAGGGATCGATCGAAAATCAAAACAATGAATAAAACGAGAAAGAAAGATTGACACACACATTTTTAATGTGGTAAAATCACCTTGATCAATGTGTACAAGAGAGAAACATCCACGCAAAGGAGGCCACCAGCAAAGAGTTTTCACTATCAAGAAGAAGAAAGTACATCATGAAACTCTAACCCTTATTTATAAAGATTCGTACTCCCATGGAAATCAGTGTTGCCCCTCGCACCCCCATGGGAATCAGTGTCAAGCTATGAGCGGGTTAAGCCCTCCGCTACCGCCATAGATTTTCCTTTTTTCTTATTTTTTTGATAATTTTGAATACAGGGTATGATAATTCAAGGCACAACAACATAATATATAAGAATTAAGAGTGACTTTGGTGGCTGAGGTATTAAAATCTAGGGTTAACAAATAACTGGGTTTATAGTTTTAATTGGGCTTTAAATGGACTTTTTCCAAGTGTTTACCGAGTTGGAGTAAAAGGCAAAAATAAAATGGCCGCAACGAGATTCGAACGTCGATGTCACCTTATTCCAAAGAACTTTACCCATCTGCGCTGACAAACATATTTGCCTCTACTGATATATATTAACCTCTTATTTCAGTGCCTGCATGTGCAGGCATGGGCAGGCATATGCCTCCACCCTTGATCCAAGCTCTAATGAGGTTAGAAAGGTCATATCGGGTGACAACGGCGAGGTTAACTCGGTGGGGCAGCAGCTTTATCGAAAGAGAAGAAAGAAAGAAATCGAGACTGGGCCAAGGGTTATAAAAAATCTAGCGAGCAAATTTTGCTTGCTAATTTCCCACTATATTGGTCGCTAATATTAAACATTTATGTATATTCATTTTACTTATTTTGTGAGCGATTTTTTTCTCGCTAAATTGGTCGTTAATATTAAATATTTATGAATATTTATTTTAGTTATTTTGCTAGCAACATTTTGCTCGATAATTCCTTCGATGTTATTAAAGTTACATAAATATTTATTTTATTTATTTTGTGAGCAAAATTTTGCTCGTTAATTTCTCGCTAATATCAAATATTTATGAATATATATTTTGTAAGTAACCTTGTGATCGATAATTCCTTGCTATTAAAGTTAACAAAATTATAAAAAAAATATTTAATTTATTACAACGAGAACTATATATCCCTCGTTAATTTGTCGCTAATTTGCTCGACAAAGTCTGAATTTTTTTTAAATGAATTTCTCATAGCTTGCTTGCCATTTACTCATAATTTATCTAATTTTTGCTCGTGCAATGATGTTTTTCTTGCAGTGAATGTTATCCAAACTTGATTTAAAAAGTGGAAACCAAACATGAATCATCCCAAGAGATCGTTGGAGGAGAAGTTCAATTTTTAGGGATGTAGAATTGATGAGGATAATTACTACTATAATTAGGAATTCATATCAAGTGGATTTGCATGATGACTATGATTAATATTTTTAATTCTTTTAGCCTTTTTATTTTTTTTATTTTCCTAGGATTACTTGAATTGGATTTGTTGATTCTACTTAAAATATGTCTAAGTTTTATAATCTTACTTGGATTATAATTACCAAATCCTACACAAAATTTATCAATCCTACTTGAGAAGTGAACATCAAACCTGAATCCTCCCAAGAGATTGGTAGAAGATGAGTTCATTTTTTTGGGATGTAGAATTGATGGAGATAATTCCTACTATAACTAGGAAAATTATATCAAGTGGATTTACACGCTGACTAGGAGTAATATTTTTATTTCCTTTAGCATCTTTAATTATTTTATTTTATTTTATTTTATTTTATCTTTATAGTTTTTCTAGGATTACTTGAATCGAATTTGTTGATTCTACTTAAATTAGGTCTAATATTTCTAATCTTACTTGGATTATATTTATCAATCCTACTTGAAAAAAAAATAATTAAATCCTTTGAACCCTATAAAGGGCAAATAATTCATTCAACATATTATTCAATTAATAAAATTAAAGTTTCTTTACTTACTTTAAAAAAAATTATCTTTCATGAGTCTGTTCTAAAGTTCGAAATTAATGTTTGGTTTTTAATTCACAGGTCTTCGATGAAAGATATGTCCATTTCAAATTTCACGCTTTTGTCTCTAATCACATTGCAACTTTATCTTTTAAACATTATCAAGGATATCATAAGTTATAACTAATGAAGAATGTAAAAGAAATAATGCATAAAGTTGCTTGACATGGAAAATACTTACCACATTCACTAAACATTTTTTTTATATTACTATGAATTGTTGATCACATGATTCAAAATATTTCTTCTGATTTAGAATTTGTATCTTTAGTTAAGGTTGTAAACTTGGACCGGACTGGTCAGTCAAATCGATCTAATCGTGATCCAAGCATCTAATGGTGCATGGGCCAATTTAAACCTGACTAACCTATTGAGTCGCTTTGACCGATCCAATCCATATTGAACCAACCAAATCAGTTGGGTTCCATAACCCATGGGTTTAAGTTTAAAATAAATGTTAATAAATATATGCATTGGTGGTGAGACTCAAACCCTCGTCAAGTGAAGTATTTGGCTCACCTTAGCCACTAGCGCAAACAAACAAACGTGTAAATTTGTAATTTGTATTACAATTTATCTATTTCAATTTTATGGCTAAATGACAATGCCCAAGAATTATTTTGCCTTCACAACAAATTCAAAGTATTCCTTTCCTTCTAATAAAAGAAGGAAAAAACTAGCAATGTGAGTTTATTTAATTGTTATATTTTTATGAAAAAAACTTTGTTTTAATTGATGAAATTTATTTAATATTTTAATCAATAAAAGTATTTGCATTGAGTTATTATAATATTTTGTTGTATGTGGGATGTTAATGTATAATACACATTTTATCAATTTATATATATATCATACACATTTTATTAACTTTTATTAACATACAATGTAATGCCCCATATTTTAATAATAATAAACTAATAAATATGTAGAAAGATAGAATCAGCTAAGAAAAGATAAATTTTGATTAGGATTAGGAAAAGGATATATAGGAGTCAGGGTTAAACTGGTGTCCTAATATTTACCTAATTAATTTAATATTTGTAGTCCCATCTTAATTAATTTTTTAAGGAATCCCTACACAAATAAATAAGATGGATTACGTTGTATTGGACTTGGACTACACATAGAAACCCCTATAAATAGAGGGTTAAAGGAGAGAGGCTCTCGTTAATTCTCTTCCCAAATTCAAGCACCAATCTCTCTCTCTCTCTCTCTCTCTCTCTCTCTCTCTCTCTCTCTCTCTCTCTCTTTCCCTCTCTCCCTCTCTTTCTTGAAGGACTCAAGGAAGGGGAGGGCTAAAGATTGACCAACGAAATCAAGGTATGTAACTAAAGAGGATCAACTTTAAATTTCGTATGTGTATGATAGGTACGTAAATGATAAGAAGGCAAGAACAGTGTCCCTCACGACATGATCCACATCCGACATGTGGACGATCGCATCTCTCATGTTGTGGATCATTTTTCGCGAACAACCCTAGGACCAAGGGAAACGATGTGGACCGTGTTCCTCGGTTCATAGATGACATCGACATCAACCCGACATGGACCATGTACTTCTCGGATACAAGTCGTATGATCGAATGGTATCCGACAAATGCAGGTTGTGTCGCCCTGATGGGGGGTCGTGCTTTGACTGACGACGAAGTGTCATGCCACCGAACGCGGATCGAGTCCCCAAAAAAGCCTCGTCAGACACATGACACAGGTCATGTCTTCTCCTGACGCAGGTCGTGTCCTGACCAGGGTTTATCATATACAATGAACACCCAAAAATGGATCATGTCTAGATTGAACGCAAGTCATTTTCAGATAGTTAACTAATCTAGACCCCTATTGATTATGTTCCATTAAATTGATTATATTGTATGAGTTAAGGATTGTTGTATGAGTCATAACTTAGAATTTGATTAGAATTTGAAATGAACTCTGCATGTGATTAAATTATCGATGAAGGGTATGAGTTAGTTCCAAATGAATTGTTAATGACCAATTCCTTCGAGGGCTCAATGTTCCTTCGAGGACTAGTTCCAATCTATTCAAGGACTAGTTCTAGTCTCTTTGGAGACTAAGAGTTCCTACGGGGATTAGATAAGTTTCTTTGGAAACTAAGGGTTCCAATGGGGACTAGTATTTGGGTCATGAAAAGAGATCTCAATGCCTAGCTAGCCTTAATGGCGTCGGGATCAAAGTCAACTACCTTCACGATTGTTAAAGGCTCACTAAAGATTATACTATTTAAATAATAATAAAAAGTTAAGTAAATAATAATAATAATATGATTCCAAAGTAAGATTTTCACTAGGCATGAATATATTGATGAAAAATTATGGGCATCATGATGAGGGATGCAATTAATGTTCTTTTCAGTAATGGACCAACAGTAATGATCGAACCAAAGGATGATAAGCTATTGAAATGATAAGAAGGCAAAAAGACAATATTAAGTAAAGTAAATTTATTGCTTATGTAAATTAGTTTTTTTTATCATATCTTCATATATGGTCTACTCTATTTTATTATTATCTTTTACATATTGAGTTTTATCGCTCATGGAAGAATTATCTTCTCTGTTTTCTATCTTGCAGAAGGACGTGACAATGAATAGATGATGGTATACGGGATGCATATGGTCGTGATGTGATGATTTGCACATGAATAGATTAGAATCAGCCAAATCTATTTGTATTTAGTTATGTCTTTTCTTTAATGGATGATGTAAAAGGATATTTTATTTTGATTGAATATTTTATGTTATTATTTTTTTAAAATATTGGCTTCTGCATATTATGCATATAATGTTATAGTTAAAAATAAAATCAAAATAGTAAGTTGATAGTATCCTTTGGAAGGGCATTATGTCAAATGATGTGATAGTCTTCCAGAATGTTACATACAATATAATTACTATTTTCAGTCCAACTATCCGGTCAAATCAATTCGACCGATCTAATCTTGTTTGGAGATCTTTCTGGGTCGTTTATGGGTTTTGATTTTACAACCTTGTGTTTAGTTAATGTTGTAATGCAAATCTGGTTTTTTTGTTAGGTTTATTTAGTTGTTCAATAAATTAGATCGATAACTCTTAAAGTTAAAATATATGTGAGGTGGTTAAACAATAAAAGGGCTGGAACACAACCTAAGTATTCTTTTAATTTTTATTATTATTTTATATAAAAAATTATTTATACATTTATTGGTAATTCGATCAATTATATAAGGTTTTTATATCAATATTGTATTATTTCTCTTCTTATGAGTACATTTTTCAGTTTTTAACCAAAAGGTATTTTGATTTTTCCACTAATTTTTTAATAGAAGAAAATTAAACTTTCAACCCTTATTATTATTATTATTATTATTATTATTATTATTATTATTATTATTATTATTATTATTATTATTATTATTATTATTATTATTATTATTATTATTATTATTATTATTATTATTATTATTATTATTATTATTATTATTATTATTATTATTATTATTATTATTATTATTATACGGGAAAGGAAAAATATCATGCACTTTAATGTTGTGCGCCAGTACTAATAGTTTTTAATCTAAGAATAAGTTATCATATTTTTTAATCGCGATACTCGTGAGAACTCATTCGTGCATGTGCGTTTGTTTTTGTTCAAATCTCATTTGGCTCATACGATCCAGATTGCAGGCAAAAATTTTAGTACTTGAATAGTATACACCACACAATATAATTCACCAGAGATATCGATAAATTTTCATGTATTTG
The DNA here is from genome assembly GCA_001647135.1 of Pontederia paniculata. Lineage (NCBI taxonomy): Eukaryota > Viridiplantae > Streptophyta > Magnoliopsida > Commelinales > Pontederiaceae > Pontederia > Pontederia paniculata. The sequence goes on along the minus strand of LTAE01004694.1, from coordinate 8,350 downwards.
CCTCTTTTATAGTTGATATATTAAATATATTTGATGAAAAAAAATAATATATTTATATTTATAATTTTTAACAATAGCACATAATTTGTGTTCCCAAAAAAAGAAAAAGGAAGTAATTAAAGATGTTATACCGTCGAGACATCTTTTACTTTCCTTTTTTATCTTTTGACCTAAGACATTTACTGCACATTTGAGATGAGAGGTCGATGAACTCATCTTCTTCACAGGGAATTGTGAGGCCACCCATTTGGTAGTGGAAGCCAAATTCTTCTTCAGCTCTCCTCAACAGCTTTATAAACTTCGGATGCTCCAGGTAGCAGGTCGGAACCACAAAGCGCCTCCGGTTTTCGCCAACGTAGACGACGAAGTGGCCTTTCGGGGTGACATTGGCTGCATAAGGCTCTTTTCTGTTATAAACCAACTGGAGCAAAGAACCAACTTGAAGTAGCTTCATACCCATGGATCGTGGGGTGTGCGTTGATCAAGCAGGTAGCAAGAGACTAATTATATAAGGAGAGAATGTTTGAAGAGAAGTGAAGTGAAGCCTATAAGAAGATAAGATCAGAAGTTTGCCCTCTAGATGCAATTTCATATGTACTTATATATGTAGGCTTTCAAAATGATGAAATAAGCATGCATGTTTTATGTGCCTTTATCAGTGGTTTACTTGGCAAGTTTTGTGAGCCTAGCGACCCTACGTACCTACTGGATTTTACTCAATGAGTTTGCAAGAGACAGACTCACATGCATGCCGCAATATTAGGTCAAAGATTTATCAAAGTGTGATACCTCTTATTTCTTAGGCAGTACGAGCATCCAGGAAAGTTGATCTTGAAGTACGACTGCATCATAAATGATTTAATCCACCTATGTATTCAATAATAATAATAATAATAATAATAATAATAATAATAATAATAATAATAATAATAATAATAATAATAATAATAATAATAATACCTTTTTCTAGTTCCAGCACTTGTTAATTTAACTAGTTNAATAATAATAATAATAATAATAATAATAATAATAATAATAATAATAATAATAATAATAATACCTTTTTCTAGTTCCAGCACTTGTTAATTTAACTAGTTAATTATTAGATTGAATCTTCTTACAAGGAGGTCACAAAATCAGATATTCGAAGTAGCTTCTATTGAGAGGGTTTGTCTCTTTATAGATAAAGACTGGTTTGAATGTAAAGATTTAACAATTACAAGCTAAATATAAATAACCATCTACACTAGTAAGAGATTTAAAAATCAGATTACAATAAGTATACATATTAGGTAATACTTGTTGATATGTATTGAATAGTAAGACATTTTTCATCGCGGTAATAAAAATGTATTGTTCTGAGGTATATTAAGATTCAGTCTCCGATTAATATACGGTCTTCCACACATCTCATGCAGTCTCGATCCCATACAGGGGTCAACAAGCTTAAATAGATCCAGGGGATCTAGAAGAGATTTCATTTGGGGCTTCGTTAAGGATAAGCTTCATGTTTTTTTGTCTTATATAAATTTTCACTGGATATATGATATTCGAATGTACATGTCGATCATCTAATATTTTAGTGATTAAGTTTTGGGTAAAATTCGGTAATTGTCATCCAATTATACATTTTTTTAATTAAGTAAATCAATTTCACTTTGCAACGGAATGATTCAACATTCTTTCTTGCTTAAACATTCATGTTAACTTGGGATAGTTGATTTACTAATTAAAATAATGACGTTGTTCTCTCCTTAATGTCAGTGTATACATATTAAATATTAATAGATGATTCATAATAGAATCAAAATTAAAAAAAGGAAGAAAAGAAGGCAACGACTTCTAATTCGGGTTGGTGCCTCCTTTCCCACGGTGAAGGGGGCTGCCGCTGCGGAGGGGATGACCCTCCTCATCATCGGCAAAGGGGCAGCAACTCGATTATAAGGGCCTGTTGTCCCTTTTTCTTTTGTCGTCCTATTATATATTAATCTTTAATTAATTTATTTATTATAGCCTAACTTGTGGTAGTCAATATTTTATGGATAAATTGATTATCATTGATTAAAAGGACCGTAGATGTAAAAGCAATAAAATTTTGAGAATCGAAGTAAAATTGAAAGATGGAGTTGGAAAAAATACAACTAAAGGGTCGTTATCAAAATTTACCCTTACTTATAGATCTCCTTGGTCTAGAATTAAACACCAAGATGGTGTTTGGTTAAAGTATTATTGTTCAAAAGATAAGAATTATTATTCATCTAATTTTAGTATTCTCGAAAAGTAAAAATAAATATACATTGCATTTGAATGAAAAGTGCATAAGATAAAAAAAATTAATGAAAAAAGTATACATGATTGAAAATAGAGAATAATGAAATAATATTGTTCTTGATAAGAATGAATATTTCTTTATTGTTTGTAATAGTTATTGAAAAAGAATTTTATTTCGATTCAATTTTATGTTTAATATTATTCTTAAAGATTCCACTTATCCTACGTTTTATCCATGAATTAAACACTCCCAAATGTTTAAAATGATAAAACTGATATTTTGTATCAGAATAGATACTATATTTCGAGAGAACATGACACGTACTTTAATATGAAAGTTATATATTTACTCAAACAAAAAATCTAGCTATACATGAAATTTACCGAGAACCCTGCGGGAGTGACTCATAATTGGGGACGGTGACACGAGACATGTCGACGAGGTTGTAAGAATGTTCGTCATCAACACATGGCGAATTGATGTCGAGTCTCGTAATCAGAAGAAAGTCAAATAGATCAGGTTGACTTGAATGTATGTATCAAACAACACGTTTCTATTTCTTTAATTGCTTTCTTAAATTATATGTAGTACTAGTTACCTAATTCTCGCCGGTTTATTCTAAGTTATCAACTTTATCCTTTATCCTATGGCAATCTATTTTTCTTTGTATGTTTTATTCATTCAATTCCTCTTGCCTCTTTAACAAATATCATAAAAAAAATCCTCAAGAAAATGTTGGTTTAGAATGAAAAGCATTGTTTTTTATTTGCTTACCCTTGAACAAAGATATGGGAAATTTTTAACTCGTTTTTTTTACAAAGATATATTGAAAAATAAGATCATATTGTTAATTGAATAAAAGGTAATGAAAAATTTTGTTGACACTAGGAATTGCAGTAATTAAGTAGGTGTGTTGATATACTTTTTTAGGGTTAATTAATCAGAAAGCTACTGATATTTTTTATGTAGTTCAGAGGATCCAAATAAAAAAAAGTAAGATAAACCCACATAAAACTTCCATTGAGATTACGCTTTCAAGGGAAAAGGACACTTGACAAGCTTTTATAAAGTTCATTGAAAATGAAATGTGCTGTGTGAAATAGAACTAATAATAATTAATTATATTTATAATATAATATAGATATTTAAATGTATTTTAGATACACAACAATTTCAAACTAATACATTATCTTAAATCCCCAAATTAACATATCATGATTACTTTCTGTGCAAATACAAAATAGATGTTAGTAATGTGGACCAACTTGATTTGAGCAAGCATATGCAACTATTATCAAGAAGTGGTGGTAGACAGTTGTTTATTCCTTAAATAGATTTCAATCAGGCGTGGTTTGGAAATTATGATGATAATAAAACAGTATTCAAAGGATCCGTCTAAGTCGGATCCTATTCTCTTTTAGATGACAACTAAACAAATCCTAAAGCATATAATACCGTGAGGGAGAAAAGGCATGAAAAGCATGATCATTTGGTTCCATGCCCGGCATCTCCTCAAGTCAAATAGTTAGCTTTTTTTCTAATATTATATTTTTTATTGGGTGGCTTGTCATTCCAAATGCAACTCTTTTTTGCTATTTTACCCTTAAACATTTATATAATAAAAAAGTGACACATTTACACTCGTTTTCCATGTGGATAGATATGGATATCATTATTTTGTCTCTTCGTTCCTTACTCCGTTTCTCGTTTCTTACAGTATGGATTTATTAATAACATAAGATTCATTTTCTTTGTATTATATTATAAGAATGACTACAAATATTTAAGGTAACTAAATCACTAGAAGCCAAAATTTTCTCTTCTCGATTGATAGCTTCTTCGGATTAATGGTTCCTTAAGGAGTCCGATGGATCGACATGAGTAAAAAGAAGTGGATGGTCATGATGGAGTACAAGAAAAAAAAAAGAGGACAACAGTTAGAACTTAGGACACAAGAAGATGAATCACTTTTAGACAAAAACATACGTCGTATGTGATTTGAGGAGAGAGGTTCATTTTCCTATATTATGTTAGCTGAATCATCTCAAATAATTAAGGGAGATTTATTGAAGAATAGTTACCCGACAGATAAAAATTAATATTTTAATTATTAAAAAAGAATAAAAAAAGTTTACCTAGAATAATTTCTTTTAAAAGAAATAATTATTTACGATATATCTATTTCTAAAATGTCAATTTTGCTCTTGAAATTTTTACGGTTGGTTAATAAAATAAAGTAGAATAAAATCTCACCAAAATGTGATAAGGGTAAAAAGTATCAAAGGCACGCATGGGAAAGATGCACGATTGTACCGATAGAAAAGAAACAAGAAAGAAAGATGACGATTAGCTGATTAGCAAGCTCGCGGTGGCATATGTTTATCATCGGATCATACATATTGCAGGCTGGCAAGCGTGCATGCATTTGCACCATACACCTGAATCACATGCATGCACATGCACCGCGCTGGGCTAGTGCAGACCTGGAAAGTTACAATGTACTGCACTACTGCAGCTAGCAGCTGCCGGCCACATGAGTGGCCCCCAGGCCAAGGCCGACTGCATGCCCGGCGCCCTTCCGCCCGCCATCAGCAAGTTTTAGGCAGAGTTTGGATGCATGCATCTTCGATCCTCATAGCAAGTTTACGCATGCATGCAAATAGGTTCGGCTTATCTATGTAATGTAAGTAACCTTTCTTCACCAAACTTATCAGCTGGTTTCTATTCTTGCCCAGCAACTTGGAAATATATAAAGATGTGTTAAAATGATGATATGTACATTCACTTTGTTGAGCAAAATCGTGTCTGGCGTGCTCTAAAGTCTCATGCACACCTCTCTCAAGCGCAACGAAAACATATGCACGATGCCATCGACGAGAAGATCGTCATCCATCGAGATTTCTGGGCACTGCTACCTCTACTGATCATCAGGAAGCACTTCCTAAGATGCAATTCATCAATGGTCGTCTCAAGGTTACAGAAATGGTTTATTCATTTTTTTATATACTTCAGCTCTCGTACATTTTTAATTAGAGATGTTATCTCTAACGCTCCCATTATGCATGTAGTGTTAACTAGAGATATTATCTCGAAGTCCACAATCCACAAGACTTCATTCTAACTTAATCAATTTTTAGTCTTATGTATTTGATAAATATTTTAGCTGCAATTTCACTTGCAAGAAAATCAGATATCATATCATTCGTAGGCACATAGATCAGTGCCATTTCTTCTTCACTATATTCTAAATATGTTTTCCTTTTAATTTATTGACTTCACTTTGTAAAACTATCATAGCTTGATTATCACAACACATCGATAATGGTCCTCTGACCAAATTGAATCTTATTTCTAAAAGTAAATATCCAAGTCATACTCCATTAGCAGTTGCTATAATGCAAGCAACATAATCAACCTCATGTGTGTCTAATCACACATCTTTATTTCCTCCTACCTCAGCAAACAATTGTACTATTAAAAAAAAATAAGTGACCTGATGTGAACTTTTTGATTGTCTATGCCATTACTAAAATTCACATATGAATATTCTACTACCTTAAGTAGTAACAGCTCGATATATCAACCTCAGTTGTTTGTGCCCTTTAGATATTACAGTATCTTCTTAATGATCTCTCAATGGGTCTTCCTAGGATTACTTTGAAATTTGTTATCTCAGATTATTGCATAAGCCAAAGCGCCCATCGTACAGAACATTGCACGCATCAAGCTACCCATTGATTCTACATAGGGCTCCCAAATGGGTTCCTGCCCTGTATTGGGACACTAATTTAAGTTTTTTCCCAATTACTAGTCGTGTCAATGGGGGACGGCTATTCTGCATCCCAAACATCCTTAGTACCTTAATAACGTATTATTCTTGGCTTAAACTCGAATTTCTTGAATTTATATTACAATTGATTTAAATCCTCAGTACATAAGATGTTTCTCACATATCAATCATTTCAAATCGCTTACTTACTTTATATCCTTGATCTAATTTAGTATTTCTATATCATTTTTAACAAGCAGTGTATCATTAATATACAATGATAATATCATAAAATTGCTCCATTTTTTTTATGTATACATAATATTTCAATTTGTTTATTATGAAACCAAATTGAACTATCATTTCATGGAATTTAAGTATCATTGCATAGACGATTGCTTTAAGGCATAAAGTGATTTTCTAAACTTATACACTTTATTCTTTTGACCATTTACCTGAAACCCTTCATATTGTCACATGTATACATCTTCCAACAATTTTCCATTCAAGAAATTTATATTGATGTCTATTTGGAATAACTCCATATGTGATATTATTGTTAAGATTGTCTGAATAATGCAAACTTAACAACTAGAGAAAAAATCTCTTGAAATGTTTTTCTTGATTTGTAGAGCATAATCGTTGGATGCTAATCTCTTTTATGCCTATTAAGAGAAGGGAATAAGGAATATGTGGAGCAGATTCTTCTCCACATGTATGGAGCACCATCAGATTTATGATGAAGGGCCAGATCAAGAAGCCCTTCATCATAAATTTGATGGTGCTCCATACATGTGGAGCATAATCTGCTCCACATATTCCTTAATCCCTTAAGAGAATTATCAACCCGATATTTTCTCTTGAATATCCATTTGCATCATATCGAATGCCTACCTTTCGGCGAATCACATAATGTTCACACTCTATTTTTATTAATTAAGTTCATCTCTGCTTTCATGATGGCTGACCATCATATGGATATGTACAATCCTCTATTTGGACATCAACGGAGTAACACGACGCTTCACACTCATACAGAACATAATTATCTAGATGCGCGAGTATTATCTAGGGTCATTTGCTGGTGTCGATTATACTATGGAATTAATGGGTTCATCCACTTCTTTCAAAAGTATATTATTTTGTGTAACATTAACTCTCTCTATTGGATAGTCCAATGTATCTCTGAAGTTGTATCCACCATCTCCTAGAACCGATAAAGGACCATCATCCTCCTAAACATGCTCATTTTAAAAAAAAAGGTAGCATCACGATTATCTACGAGACCTTTTTCAGGTGAAAGAATCTATACCCTTTGATTTTTTTATTATATCCAATAAACCTACATGTTTTCATCATAAAGTCTAACTTATCCCTTAGCTGATTAGAAACTAATATGTGTGCTTTACATCCTCATTTCCGGAAATGACCCAACTCGGACTTTTTGCTATACCATAACTCATATGACTTAAATTTTTAGACTTTATGAGAATCATATTTTATATATAACTCATGATTATCATTGCCTCACCCCAAAATCATTTTGGTAAATTTGAATGGGACAATATACATCTCATTGTATTCATTAGAGTTCTATTCTTTCTTTCTGGCATATCATTTCGTTGTGACAAGAAATATACTCTCCTTCTTTATCTATCATTAAACATTTTATAGGTCTTCCTAATTTTTTCACTATTATTATACCTCTTGAAAGCATCAAAAGCATCTAACTTTTTCATTTAAGAGGTAGACATAACAATATCTAGAATAGTAATCAATGAATGTAATAAAGTAATTTTTACTCTTGTGTGCAGGAATACTCAATGAACCATAAATGTTTGAATGGATTAGTTTCAACAATTCTATTGATCTTGTCCCCACAAAAAAATGTCTTTGTCATTTTTTCGACCAAGCAATGCTTAGAAGGCATTATTCTTGTGTCAAAAATATTAGACATTAAGTTTATTTTCTTTATTTATCTTATTTTTGAGTTTTCAATATGTCATGCTAGAGACAATAGTCAGACAAATAACACAAAATATACTAAGAAGAATTTTCATTTCATCACCCTTTATTACATTCAGGGAAAATAGGTCATGATCGGGCACATATCTTTTGGTTGCATACGCCTTGATGCGAAGTGTGGGGTAAGATAGATGATGACCACAGGTTAAGGGGTTAACCAGGATCGATCATCTGCATAAGGATGTTCTTCACTTCAAATTTTACTATTTATAAACCTATGCACACTCCTATTACCGCAAGTATACGGCAATCATCGAGTACTTTAGGTGTCGATCCACTAGGAC
>LTAE01004693.1:16528-31278 GCA_001647135.1 Pontederia paniculata | reverse complement strand
TCTGTGCCTTCCTCCTCCATATACACTCCCCCCGTTATCGGTCAACTTCTCCTCTTTTTTGGTCGACTGTTTATGCTCTGCTTCTCCTCTTCATGTCAATCCTCTTGATACTGGTCGACCACTTATATTCTTAGGACGCCCACTGCACACTTGTAGTTCTTCATGTATAAATTACGTGTGTAGAGGTCGTCCATTCCTTTAGCTCAGGTCGACCGCTGTACTGAACTTGAATATATCCTGTTACAAAAATCAGCTCAAACAAGTTCATCAGTACATGCTGAGTTCACTTACAAATTTGTGATCATTCAAAACATTCTCAAGATCCTAGATTCAACATAATCAAACGAAACAGAAAACAAAAAAAGACTCTCGAATTCATAGGGCTTGTTTGGCAAATGGAACTTGCCAAAATCTGACCCGGTTCTAATTAGGTTCCACTAGGTTCTGCCAAACGATGTGACGTTTGGAAGAACTTGGGCCAGAACCCCAAGCTAGAACCTTGGGTCACGTGACCCAGGTTCTAGCATATGGTTACTGCTTACAGAACCCATTTGGCATTTGCTGCTTTTTTTTGGCTAACACGTTTTTTTTTTACTTCTTTCAATTTTCTTTTTTTTATCTTATTTTAATATTAAATAATAAATTTGTTAATTATTAAAAAAATTAACTAGTATTTCTTACTTATTTTAATAATAATATTTCATTAAGTTAAATAAATTATTTTATTATATTATTTATTAGAATAATTTTATATTATTTATTTATTACTATACTTTTTACTTTTAAAAGTTTATTTTTATGAAATTGTTATTATTAAATTATTAATTCATGAGATTAATTTATATTATTTATTAATTACTTTTAAATAATTTTAATAGATATTTTTCACTTTTTTTACAATAATATTAATTAACAAGATTAAATTTATATTATTTATTAATTATTTCTTAAGTAGTCTTGATCGATGTTTTTTAACAAAATTATTATGAAAATATTAATCATGAGCTTAATTTTATATTATTTATTATTTTATAATATGTTAATCAAACTATTTATAAAAAAATATAAAAATATTTATTTTTGAGATTAATTTTATATTATTTACTATAAATTTTAAAATTAACTAAGTTTAATTTTTATTAAAAATATATATTATATTTTTTATTCTCACTTTTTATCCAAACACTCACTAGAACCAATGCTATTAAAACCGGACCATACCAGCTGGTTCGATCGGTTCAACCGTGAATCGATCGTCAGTCCGGTCCGGTTTAGGTGAAAAAAACGATATTACTATTGAACCAGATACAACCGTGGCCAAAATCGGTGAACCAGCTAAAAATCAGTTTAGTTGAGAATTTGAAAAAAAAATATGTGGTACAAAAATAGAAAGAAAAGTTGTATAAAAGGAAAATAATTGCTGAAATCAAAATAGGAATAAATAAATAAATGTGTGGAGAATAGGAAAGATTTAGTAATAATGGGAAGATAAGTAAAATAATAGGAAAGTGAACAAAAATTTAAATTAAAATAATTAATATGATATTATTAGTATAATAATAATAATAATATCAATCAACATAATTTTTAGGTAATCATTAAATTTTATAAAAGGAAAATAATTGGTAAAAATAAAATTGGAAATAGAAATTAAAAATGAGGAGAGTAAATAAGGAAAAGAAATTGAAATAAACAAGGAAAGAAGTTGAAATAAAAGAATTTTAAGTAAAATAAGAGAAAAGTTAACAATAATTTAAGGTAATATAATAAATATCACATTATTAGTATTATATAATTAATAATATATCATCATGCTTCTTTATAAGCTTAACTTTTTAATATAATAAATATTTTATGAAAAAATATTTAACTCAAATTAGAATGAAAAAAATATTGAAAGAAATAGAAGAAGTGTAAAAAATAACACTAAGCAAAATGAAAATAGAATGACAAAATATAGGAGGAGAATTAATAGAAATAGGAAGGAAGAAGGTGAAAATTGAAAAGAAATAATATAAAAGTAAATTAAGAGTGAGTCACAATAAAATAAAATAATATAATATGACATTTTAGTATCACATAATAAATAAATAATAATATTTCAATTATCATTATTTTAAATAAATATTAATATTTTAGATGCATAATAAATAATATTTTAAATTATATATAATTATTAGTTAATCATTGTTATATAGTTTACGTATTATATAATATTAATTATATATTATAAATTATTATAAATAATAAATTCGATTTTAACTTAATCGAACCAATCTAACCGTGATCGAATTGGTCATTCGACTCGTCTATAATCCATTTATAAAAATATTAATTACAATTTATATATAATAATTATATTTTATTTTATTCAAAAATCATTAGAACTAATTTATCAAATCAAAAAACCTAACTCTCCGTCGTCAAATCTGAATCTCGTGCACTAAAAAATCCTTCTAGTAATAGCCGCTGCCGACTGAGCTCCAGCCGGCGGATCGATTCGTGCTGCCGCCGCGATGAGTTCCAGGGCGGCAGCGCAGGCATCGTGCCGTGATCGGTCGCAGGAGTTCCTCAAGGTCACCGAGTACCTCAAGAAGTCGCTCCCGGTATTACTATTGAACCAGATACAACCGTGGCCAAAATCGGTGAACCAGCTAAAAATCAGTTTAGTTGAGAATTTGAAAAAAAAATATGTGGTACAAAAATAGAAAGAAAAGTTGTATAAAAGGAAAATAATTGCTGAAATCAAAATAGGAATAAATAAATAAATGTGTGGAGAATAGGAAAGATTTAGTAATAATTGGAAGATAAGTAAAATAATAGGAAAGTGAACAAAAATTTAAATTAAAATAATTAATATGATATTATTAGTATAATAATAATAATAATATCAATCAACATAATTTTTAGGTAATCATTAAATTTTATAAAAGGAAAATAATTGGTAAAAATAAAATTGGAAATAGAAATTAAAAATGAGGAGAGTAAATAAGGAAAAGAAATTGAAATAAACAAGGAAAGAAGTTGAAATAAAAGAATTTTAAGTAAAATAAGAGAAAAGTTAACAATAATTTAAGGTAATATAATAAATATCACATTATTAGTATTATATAATTAATAATATATCATCATGCTTCTTTATAAGCTTAACTTTTTAATATAATAAATATTTTATGAAAAAATATTTAACTCAAATTAGAATGAAAAAAATATTGAAAGAAATAGAAGAAGTGTAAAAAATAACACTAAGCAAAATGAAAATAGAATGACAAAATATAGGAGGAGAATTAATAGAAATAGGAAGGAAGAAGGTGAAAATTGAAAAGAAATAATATAAAAGTAAATTAAGAGTGAGTCACAATAAAATAAAATAATATAATATGACATTTTAGTATCACATAATAAATAAATAATAATATTTCAATTATCATTATTTTAAATAAATATTAATATTTTAGATGCATAATAAATAATATTTTAAATTATATATAATTATTAGTTAATCATTGTTATATAGTTTACGTATTATATAATATTAATTATATATTATAAATTATTATAAATAATAAATTCGATTTTAACTTAATCGAACCAATCTAACCGTGATCGAATTGGTCATTCGACTCGTCTATAATCCATTTATAAAAATATTAATTACAATTTATATATAATAATTATATTTTATTTTATTCAAAAATCATTAGAACTAATTTATCAAATCAAAAAACCTAACTCTCCGTCGTCAAATCTGAATCTCGTGCACTAAAAAATCCTTCTAGTAATAGCCGCTGCCGACTGAGCTCCAGCCGGCGGATCGATTCGTGCTGCCGCCGCGATGAGTTCCAGGGCGGCAGCGCAGGCATCGTGCCGTGATCGGTCGCAGGAGTTCCTCAAGGTCACCGAGTACCTCAAGAAGTCGCTCCCCCCTTCCTCATCCGCCGCCTCCTCCTCCGCCGCCTTTGCTACGCCGGATGTGGCGCCGGCGGCGACCAGCAGTGTTTCCGGCGCTGGGCCGTCGTCGAAGGCGCCGGCCGCGGTCTCGATCCAGTTGGAGTTCAGCCAGAGGGCCTCTAAGATCAGGCTGGGGATCAATCAAGCCTCCGAGAAGCTCTTCAAGCTCGCCAAATGTGAGTACAACGGTTCCAAGATCTCATCTTTGTATGAAACTATGAATAATGTCATCTTGCGCTATTGCTATGACCCTTTCCATTTTGATAATTTTTGCGTTGTGGCATTTACTGGTGTTAGAATCATGTTTTCTTTTATCTGTTAGAACGTGACCGTGGTCAATGTGAGAGTTATGGTCATTATGGATGTGAGAGTTATGGTCATTATGGAATGACAGTTAGAGTATGACAGCCAGAGTCATCAAATGGCCGGTAATGTATAGGGGTGGAGTGCAGCGGGCAAACAACCTATAAAACGGAATAAGCCGCATATAAGGATCCCAAATCCGTTGTTCGGAATTCATCTCTTTCTCTCCTACAACTTCTTCATTATCAACTTAATTGACTTTGCGTCTTTGATTATATATGTAGTGTTTTTTGTGTTATTCCTAGTTCAGAAGAGGCGTTTGTTAAACAAAAAGTGAGATATATTTTTTATTGATTGAGTTGGTTGTGTTGTCTATTTAACACTGCACACAATGCGTATACTATGCTGTAATTGATTTAAATTAGAGAGCCTGGAGTGGTAAAAGAACTACCAAATATCTGCATTTGTGATGCTGTTATGTGGCTTTCTATTTGTTACTATTGTTAATTGGCATTGGTGATTTACATCTCCGAACAGCTATTGGTTATTGCAAAATCGTGCTAACCATATTGTTTCCTGTAACCAAGTTTTTTGTCCCTTTCTCCTTCAGATCCTTGTGTTATGTCAACCAAATTTCAGTTTTTTGGTGTCCTTCGGTCCTTGGTCTGTTATTTGTTTCAGACTCTTTGGTGCCCGCATATTTTATTATATTGCATTATGATATGAAATTTATATTGCATATTTCAGGCTTTCAGCTACCATCCTTTTATTTCTTTTTGTACTGATCGATCTGATCTATTGTCTATTACAAAGACTGGACCAGTGGCACATGTAAGATTCTGAGATGCTACAAATAATAATTTGTGAGTGGATGACCAGGAGGCTGCATTACTGAATTAACCAGTTGCGGAAGAATATAGACATAATAGTGAAATAACTAATCATGTAAACTGAATATACACACAAATGTATCCTCACTAAATCAAGAGTAAATGAGAAGAAAATCCTACTTGAAAATAATTGGTGCCAGAGATACATCATTCCTTATTTGCTATGTCAAAGACTTATTGTGTCTAGTCTATGACCCTGTAATGAGACGTCTGAATGATCTATTAACCATCAAGCACACAGTTTCAATTTAAATTATTCGGTTAATTTGTGGTGGCCATCCTGAATGATAATTAATAATCGATCAACAGCCCCTCAGAAGAAGAAATTATTGAAAAATAGCACCACAGGGCTTGGTTCCAAGACAGACAAAGAGATGGAGGATGGATCATGCTCTGCCCATCAACCAGTTGTTAACCGTGCTGGCATGGCCCATACACAGTTCATGTCATGCCATGCTAGCATGTCAAAAATGCTAGGCCATGTTGTTTTCGTGGAATATGTTATATGGTTCTCTTTCATTTTTTTCTTGTTTTGTGATGGTTAGTTAAACTATGTTTATGCATAAAAATGATCAAAACTTTTATATTTCGAATTCGCAGTGGCCAAGAAAACATCAGTTTTTGATGATCCTGCAATGGAGATACAAGAACTAACGGCAGTTATCAAGCAGGATATTACAGCATTAAACTCTGCTGTTATAGACCTTCAACTCCTTTGCAATTCACAAAATGAAAGCGGCAGTGTTTCCAGTGACACTTACAGTCATTCAACCACTGTGGTTGACAATTTGAAGAATAGCTTGATGAATATCACCAAAGAGTTCAAAGAAGTCCTAACCATGCGAACTGAGGTACATAAAAATTGGCTGTATAATAGCAGCATGACCTCTGCACTGACCATTAACCTGCTTCAGTTATGTGTAAATATCAACTGGAATTATGGAATCTTATTTACGTATAAATATGTAGAACTTGAAGGTTCATGAGAATAGAAGGCAAGTGTTCTCTTCATCAGTTTTGAATGATGGGACAAAGTCTTCCATCCGACAACGTTCTCTAGCTTCAAGAGGTGGAATTGATTCATCTGCTCCCCCACCACCTTGGGCAAATGACTCCAGGTACTTAAACATGGATTATATGTTAATACTTTTCATCTTTCAAACTCAAAACTGTTTTCTTTTGAGAAAAATTCAAAAAACTATTTTCATTATAGAAAATATGAAAGCTAGTGATCTTGAGCTAATGACTTCAGATCCTTTCTCTTTCCTTAAAGGAATTTCATCAATTGAAATATGTTGCAAGGTTAAGGTTTCTAATTTCTCATTCTGAGCTAGAGCACTAGCCATGCGAGGCGGCCAAGAGTGGAGGTAGCCATGGTCAATGTCTTTGGCTGTCACTTGGGCCATTTGGCTACACCGTAACTGCACCAATTTTGAAGGGAAGATGTGTTACATAGAGAAAATTGTACAACATGCCTCTTCTTTTAGTAGTGAGTGGGGAGAGGGGTAGTTTCCCTTTTGTGAGTATCCCCACTCAAATTGACCTCTCGATTTTAACTTTCCATAGAGGCTTGTAAATTTGATGGTTTTACGTTTTATAATACAAAGTGAATGACTATCCCAACTCCGTAGTCATCGTTTCCTTGAATAAAAAAAATCTCTTTCTATCTCTTGCTAGATATATTGTCAAACTTTTATTTATATGTCTTTATTTTTCAAAAGTGCATAATCTTCTTTTTCTTTCTTCATATTAGTTTTGCTCAAATTTGTCCAAATCATCGTTTCATTATAGTGTTAATTTTTTTTGGGTAAATATCATCTTGTTACATTTCTAATGTATCAGGAATGCAACTGTGTTGGTATGGTTATTAGTTATTACCAAATTTAGCATATACCAAATTCTGTACATTTTCATTTCTTTTTTGGCTCATTTAATTTTTCCAATTTGGCAAAAACTTATTTATCAAATTGGCAGGAAGAAGACCAATGGGGATCCATCATCATCTGACCAGCCATTATTGCAACAACAGCAGCAACAAATGGCTCCAGTACAGGACAGGTACATTCAGAGCAGAGCAACAGCTCTTCAAAGTGTAGAATCAACGATTCATGAACTGGGAAGCATATTTACACAACTGGCTACAATGGTTTCTCAGCAGGGAGAACTCGCCATCAGGTTTGATTTCAATAAGCAAAATGCATATCTTGCTAAAATTATTTCATTTTCACAATCTTGGTTAAGCATTCTAGGTATGACCTTCCCTTGCTTGCTTGGATAGTCATTAAAGTTGGAAATATATTGATGATTCTTTTCCAGTTGTTTTATCCAAAATAGCAGAAGAATATTTGTCAACTTCTCATAACTGAGTAATCTCGTATGCACTAGGTTAGTCTTGGGAAAAAAAAAGTCAAACTGAACTTGATGGAGGACTAATCTTGAAAAGTTCAAAGATTAAGCAAGAGAAAGAGTCAAGCATGACTATTGTGCTCAATGGTTCATCTGTTTCCTATTTTTATCATTTTAAGCAGGAAACACTGTAGATGTTCCAAATTTTACTTATTACATAAAACCCATTCCTGCTCCTATTTAAGACTAAACATACAGATCGACTATTATCCATCAGTTATCGTCTTATGCACATTGTAGACTCTACTGGACTTAATTTGCCAGTACCAGTGAATTATGGTCTGAGTGCTGATAGTTATTTGCAATGATGTCTAGAAGTTGAACGTGGTTGTTGAGAAATCAATCATTCTCAGCTCCTTGTACCCTGTTAGAGTATTGTCCAGTTTTTATCTCGGCAGTTTGTCATTTTTACATGAGCGGTACTAGAAAGTTGACTTGCACATATTAGCAATTTGTAGTAGTGCTCTTTGCACCAATGAATAAGCCCAAGGCAAAGTAGCTGTCCCAAAATGTTGTAGCAATATATCATAGCATGTCAATTTCACTGAATGGTATGTGCTTTGAGGTTTCTGTTTTATGCGTTTGAGGGCATCATAAGCTTCTGTTTTTTTTTGTTTTTGGGGCAAAAAGAGGGTGACTAGAAAACTCTATTCACTCATAAGAAACTGAGGGATATACATGTATTAGCGCAAGCAAAAAGATATAGAGGTGGGTTGACAAAGTCACAAAAACCCTCCACTCTGGTCAAGGCCATATGTGATGTACAATATTCTCTATGTGATAGAGCTGTTTTGTTTCGACCATATCGTGCGCAAAAATTGCTATGGATTCAGATGGGGGATGACATAAAGAATTGTGCACCCAGTCACACAGTAAGTTCCCTAAAAATAGTCCGGTGGTAGTGGATCCAAGTGTAACCTGTTGACAAACCTCCTGCGTAACGGCACACTCAGATAAATGAAGAGTTGTGTCCCCATGACCTAACCTGCAAAGATCGCATGTGGTGTCAGAGCTAGGCATCCATCTCACATGGTACACTGATGCAAACTCATCTCTGCCTAACCACCCAAGAATGGATCTTGGCTTTTATAGGCGCCTCTAGGTCCTCCAAATCAGTTTGCAATCTGTCAAAAAGGTGTAACAGATTGCAATCTGTGCTCACAGGTAGGGCTGCAAGTATAATCATTGGCAGAGAAACAATTGACAGCACTGCACTTCAACCAAACCTCCAAGGGTTGTCTGTTCAAAAGCTGGAGATTCAGATTTTCTGATTGAGATCTTTTTTCTTCTTGGGAGTTATTTATTTTATATTTTCCTCTTATTATCAATTGTTACACTGATTTATCCTTTTGAAACTAGTTTCGCTTTATACAAACGAGGGTTATGTACTAAAACAGGAACAGAGTTTCAGTTCTAAGAATAAGTTAAACTGGTTCAGAGTGGCTAACCGACTCAATGTTAAACTGGTTCAGAGTGGCTAACCGACTCAAGAGTACAAGTAGAATGTCATAAATTCTTATCAAATAGACACCATTAATGACCGCCTGACTGACACTCATTTATGTTGTATATATCAAATTTGGTACCTGATTAACTGTAAATTATACTATGACAGGATTGACGAGAACATGGATGACACAGTAGCTAACGTGGAAGGAGCACAAGGAGCGCTTCTGAAGTACCACAGCAGCATATCCTCCAACAGATGGCTGATGATAAAGATATTCTTTGTACTTATGGTTTTCCTTATGATTTTCCTGTTTTTTGTTGCATAGCTCCGTTAGTGCACCCGCACCATGTTTTCAACTAATAGCAGTTGCTCTTTTCTGGCCTTTGTGTTCATAATTTAATGGAATAAGTCTCCCCCTCTTCCCACAATTTATTTCTGATGGCTGCAGCAACAAAATGCCTTGTATGTTCCTTTGGATATTTGAAATGTTACTAGATTGACATAACCATTACATATTATGACAGTTCTGGTTGAAAGTTGGCCAGATACATCTGTTGAGTCGATTAGAAATTAATGCATGCAATTTCTGTGGTAGTCATTTTGTTTATGTTTACAATAATGTTATCTGTGCAATAGTTGTGTCATATCAAGTGGGTAGCTGGTTCAGGTCATTAATTACCAGACCGAACTAAGAGTTCTTTTGCTGATGACTAGATTAAAAGGTTAATGTTTTCTTTTACAAAATATCCCATACTGTTGATAATGTTTATAATATCTCAACTTAATTTGGAGTTGAAGCATCTATCTGCTAGCACTTCCATGAACAGAGAAATCATCCAGTCACACTGATTCAATTGTAAATGGTACACATATACATTTATTTGAATAAAAGACATGATACATAACACTCGGCTTCAAGATTCATCAGACACTACATATGACCTAAGAACTCGAAGGCAAGGCACATAAAGGGAAATTAAAGCAATCTTATTCATTCGAGCATATGCGACTGCTTAATTATTGGAAGCTGCTTTTTTTTCGATAAGTTTTTTTTTTTTTTTGTTTCTATAAGGCAAATATATTGTTTTGTTGATCCTTCAAATTTGCATGGCAGGGCACACTGATCGAGTTGTTTGGTTTCCCGGCAATAGTTCTCCTTTCAGAAAGCTTGCCAAAAAGTTGCCACGCTCATAAAAGAACTCTATTTTTACAACCCTCCCATCATCCCCTATCTGATCAAATACACCATATATATTCAATTGGTTAGTCACATATATGATCAACGAGAGAGAGAGAGAGAGAGAGAGAGAGAGAGAGAGAGAGAGATGATTACGTACGTGGAAAATGGCCATGCCAAAGAACTCGACGAGTTCGTGGGTGGGAGCATGGCCCTGGAAGGGGCCATCCATGTAGCTCCAGTGGCGAAACCTGTAGACGATCCTGGGGGCGTCGCTGTAGACTTCGAGTATTTCCAGGGCGAACCCGCGGGGGAACGTGGTCGTGAACATCTTGGTCGACGACTGCGCCGTCTCCGCCGACGGATCGTAGATGCGCAGCTCCTTGGGCAGCTTGGTCTGCAGGAACACGTTGTAGCTTCCCCCTCTCTCACCAATTTGTGCTGCCGTTAACTCTTCCCCTCCTACATGTATGACATAAACATTACGCACGTACACGCCAAACTTATAAAAGATCTGAAACCTTCAACTAATTAAACTTTTGCATGCGTACAGATCATATATGATCCAACTTTTTACGTACCATTAACACTGAGAAGGAACTTGTCAGTGTCCATAGTCTTCCTGTCCTGAGGGCGTGTCTTGTGGACGATCTCCATTTCCCATGTTTTCACCAGCCGCTGCACCTTCTCCTCCAGTGATCCCACCGGCCACACCTGTAAGAAAAGAAAACCGAACATATCATAACAAAAAAAAAGATTAAATTTTTCTTGTTGTAGATAGATCGATAGATCGTACGTTGGTTCGCCCTTCTTCGAATAGCTTGTTGACTACTTCATAGTTCGGCGGAGCACCAAATCTCCAGACAGTGTCCTTCTCACCTTCTCCGTACATGTAGTCGCGGTACGGATCCCCTTCTGCAACAGCTGATGAAGAAGCCATGACCTGATGTGTGTGTGTTTGACAGACTACTCTTGGCTAATTGTGCTGATATGTGCCTCCGGGCTTTGTGATTCTGGGTTGAAGTAGTGTCATATATATAGATATATACAAGGTGGCTGCCTAATCCAAGATATATTTAGTCAATTCATACTTAGGATGATATATTAATTCTTTTTGGGTATTTTAAATATAATATTATGAAGATAGTAAGAGAATGAAGTTTATAAGAGTGGAGTGCATTAATTGCTCAAAAAGTTTAGGACACATGTTTGTTGATTTTTGTAACCTAAAAGATGAGTCATGTCTGTCTTCATATTTCCTTGGCACAAGATCAACGTAGTTTACAAGACTTTCTAAAGCACAATTGACAGTTGAACCTTCATAATTAAAAATATGTCATCCATTTGCTGAGATGCATGAGCTAATTAAAATAACTTGAGTTTTCACTACAAGCTAAATTAGATTAATAAGTGCTATTGAATATCAAGATCTTTTTGTTTTACAAAAAAGTATCACATTTTCTTGCGGCGATTATAAAGAGAGATTCCAGACTCGTGAACTTAATACATAAAAAAATAGAAAATAAAACAAAAAGGTTTTTTCTCCTTTTCTTTCATAAATGAAATTGTTTGTTTAATTAGTAATTCGGGCACATGCTTCTTTGTTTTTTTTTCATTTGATTGGAATAAAGAATGGTCAATGGCAGCCCGGCAGCTTGTATGCAGTCTTACATTGAATTTGTCAGATTGCGTGCAGTGGTGAATGACACTAGTACATTCGTGCTTAAATTTGGAACTAGATTTCTTTATAATATATCTCTTTAGGATAATTTAGGCACCAAATTATTATATACAGAGATCACAATTCCTTCTACAACTAATATCACCGCTATATGAGATTTTAACGCAGGAAACGTGCACGAAGTTTCAATTAGAAATAATATATAAACCAGGAAAATACTACATCTCCCTTATCCAATCTTTCAAATACTTTGCATATTTAAAATATCCTTAAAACTTGATATAATTATAATATGTGCCATTATGAAAGAGTTAGGAGGATATAACACCACTTTTTTTAGATGGAAAGTTTTCAATATCATGTCTCAATCAATTTTAACTCATTAAGAATGACGTTAGTGGTGTATGTATATTTTAAGCTATTGATTATTTTCTGAAATATAAGGCAACTCGTTTATATATTTTATAAATGACTATTGATAGCCGTTCTTGAAGCCCTGGAACATATAATAAAGATTTTATAGAATAACTTTCTTTTGTATTGATGTGACTAATCATATTTGCTGGATTCTAAGTTAATATTTTTCATGATTTTAATGATAACAAACTTAATTGTAAGCGTTGGTACTAATAAGTTTATTTAAGTGATGCTAAGGCATGTTCACATATTAGTGGAACATTTTTGAAAAAAAAATATATAAAGTCAAATTTAAGAATTTCTTTTGTCCTTAAATGCGTTGGTTAAGGTAACCAATCGAGGAATGCTTATTGCACTATAAGAAAAAAACCAAATTTCTTACGGAAATTTATGACGAAAAAAAATCTCTCAGAAATATCGACAAATATTTCTGACGAGAAAAATATCCCTCAGAAATTCTGACGGGTCACCACGGCTGTCAAAATTTTTAAGGAAAAATGACCCGTACAGGTATCACCTGCCAAAAATTATGACGGGACTTTGGCCCGTAATTTCTGACAAATTAAAATGGCCCGTCAGAATTCCTCCTCACGTTTTTTCTCCTCTTTTCATTCTTCCCACCTTCCTCTTTTCATTTTTCCCTCCTCATGTTTTCCCCCTTTTTTTTATTTTTCCCTCCTTCTTCCTCTTCTCATTTCCCCTCCTCCTTCTTCCTCTCCCTCCTCATTCATCTTCTTCTCATTCGGCCACCCTCCTCCTTCTTCTCATGTGCCCCGTGGCGACGAGATCGGCCGCGCGCGGCAGGATCTCTGCGCTGGGGCCGAAGATCTTGCTGTACGCGGCAGATCCAGCCACGCTGTGGCCGGATCCGACCGCGTGCGGCAGATCCGACCGTGCTGTGGCCGGATCCGGCCACGGGCCACTGTGGCCGGATTCGAGCGCGTCTTCTCCGACTTCGCCATTCTTCTTTGAGCGTGCTTGAGTTCGTTCGATGTCGCCGTTGTTCTTCTTTTATAATTATATGTAATTTTTTTAATTATTTGTAATTATGTGTAATCTTTTTGTAATATTCTGTAATTTTTTTTTGTAATTATATGTAATCATTTTGTAATATTTTGTAATTTTCTTGTAATATTTTTGCAATTATCTGTAATCTTTTTTGATATTCTGTAATTATTTGTAAATGGTTTTTAATATTTTCAAAATTAGAATTTTACTCTTGTACAATGTAATTACTTTTAATGATTGTAGTATTTTGAATATATGTAAAATGAGAATTTTTCTTTTGCACAATATAATTACTTTTAATGATAATAATATATATTTTTACTGAATATTCTATATTTTTACAGAATATATAAAATACATATTATTTTAAATATTTGGAACGATTTGTAGTAATTTTAATTAATATTAATTTTTTTATAAATTATTATTTTATTTTAAAAAAAAATTATGACGGAATCTTCTCATGGGTCTTAGAGTTCCTCAGAATTTTTAAAGGGTTTTTGCCCCTCTGAATTTCTCACGGATTTTGAGCCTGTTAGAACTTCAACGAGTTTTTTTCTGACATTTTATTTCAGTCAGAAATTCCGTCAGAAAAGTGATTTATGACGGATTTTTCTTATTTTTTTGTCAAAAATTTCGTCAGAAAATATTAAATTTCTTGTAGTGTTGGCCAATGCTCAACCAGTCGAAGATGTTTAAATCTATCGAAGATTCAAATTTTGGAGCAAAAGGCCAATGTCCAACCAACAAGGAAGCTTCCGATCAAAGATGACCGACTAATCCCCAACCGTCATACTTTAAACTACTGAGACATTGCGAGTTGATGGGCCAATCGACTGCCGATCAGAAAAGCTCGATCGACCAATTGATCTGAAGATAAATCTTTTCTAGCGACTAGTTTAACTGATCAAAGAAGTTCGACCGACTCATCAACTGATCGGAAAGAGTTCGATTGGTTGTACTTTGACAACTACAATAATAGCTAATTTCATGTTGAAAATTTGGTGAGTATTATAATGACCATAAAAATTTATATAAGGACTCTAAAGTCCCATACAAAGTCTTCTTGTAAGTGAAATCATTTTAACCCATTGAAGAACATTTTTTAGCTTCCAATTACAAATTCATTTCTCTCTCATTTGTGTGAGTGCATTTTGATTGTAATAGAGAGAGTTTTTAAGTGATTGTTTCGTTATGATCGTTAGATACTTACGTTGGTTCATCCTTCTTCGAATCACTAGTTTACAATTTCATAGTTCGGGGGAACACCAGATCTCCATACAGTATCCTTCTCACCTTCTCGATCCGTGCATGTAGTCGAGGTACGGATCCCATTCTGCAACAACTGATGAAGAAGCCATGATCTGATATGTGTGCGTTTCACAGAATACTCTTGGCTAATTGTGCTGATATATTGCCTCCGAGCTTTGTGATTATATATATATATATATATATATATATATATAT
>LTAE01004692.1:15808-31288 GCA_001647135.1 Pontederia paniculata | reverse complement strand
AAAGTTCATATCTTGGATTATGTTGTCTTTTAATCAAGTTTACGTGTCTTCCGCTGATTCGTACATATATCACGATCTTGATGTCTCATGCTGATTTTATCTTGTGTCGATTATATTCACATCTTATGTTCATATTTCTTCATGTTGTGACCATGATTGTCAATGGTCAAGTCAAGTTCAATGTCCCGTAGCGTCCAGGAGACCGTCCCGAGCACGTGGCGAATATCGATTCGTACGAGTGGCGGGGTGTGTTTTCGGGGCGTTACAATATTTGTCACTAATTCATATGGTATAATATTAAGCAATATTTTTTAGATAAAATGTTTACAATGTTGTAAATTGCAGCGTAATCTTGCAACATGTACATATCGTGCAAGCCTATATAAAAATATAAAAAGTGAAACACTCTAATTTGTGGCATTGTAAATTCATATCCCTCGTATTTTATTAAATAAATTGAAAAAGATAATATATTTTATATTTTAATATCATTAATTTTATATTATATGTTTCGAGTGTTTTGTATTGACATAATTTATATGTTAAGCGGGTAACTTTATACATTTAAAAGATAGATAAACTAAATATACTATCGTGCATACAAAGTGTTATTGGTATTATTTTAGACATCGAAAGTGTTATTTAAACTTTTAGATTGGTATTATTTTAATTTTATGACGCAGATTGTCAATATTTTAGACATCGAAAGTGTTATTATCCAAAAATTGAGAACTGCATGCATCCACGATACAATCACAATTCATGAAAAAAATATTATATCTTTTAAATAATGTTTATTAGCATATCTCCATCGGATTCCTTCCACTAGAAATCATTTATTTTTTTCTGTAGATTAAAAAACTATTCTTTAATGCCGGGCCGGTTCTAAGTTTTTTTTTCTTACACTCCTCCCTATCGAAGACAAGCACCGACCGGTTTTTAATTATTAGATCTATACTTTTTTTTCCCAGCTAGCATGTAATCTAACCGGCCGGTTACAATGGTTCAACTATGATTTTATAAAATCCGGTTTGACAGAAGGGCGAGTCGGACAGATTCGGTCCGGACCACTGGAAGAGACGGGTCTGACCCGGACCATTGTCAGAGATTTAATACCTAATGTACTTTGGATAAAAAAGAGAAGAGAAATGATTCATCCTCCTAAAACTTTAGTCTAAAAATTCTTCTAATACTCACATCTATTAAATACCTTACCTAAAAATCCTTCTAACTTTAGATAAAAAAGAGAAGAGAAATGATTCTCATGCCGTCTTGAGATAATTAGGAGGATATAGCATTGCTCAAAAGAGAATCTGCAGCATGATTGTCTACAACAAGGGGAAAAATGAGAGCGCTCTAAAAAAGTTTCCCCCAAAATTAGAGCAAAACTTTTTAGCATCAGCTCGGGAGTCATCTTTTACAACAACAAAAAAAATGTACTAAAATGAAATACCAACTCGAAGGAATTCATCCTATTTACCAGCATGCAGCATAAAAAAAACTTAGCACATGCTTCGGTAAATTCCTGTGTGTTGACAATCAACTCAACCATCCAGATGAAAATGACGAAAAAAAGGGGAAAACATTTGGGTGTTTCATATTTGACTACTTCAATTGTCAATTGACATTGCACATTTGAGAACTCGATCTTATGAAATAAGGTTACAAATAAAATTTAACATGGAAAATACAAGCTAAATACATTCACTTACAAAAATAAAGTAAATGTGGGGAGAAGAAAAAAAAAAAAGGGATCCAATTCCAATGGCACAAAAGATTTAAAACAAAGAGAAAAATGGTTAATTTATACCAGCATGTATGAAATACAGCTTTTCTAACTTGCTAGATGACTCGGTGAGCTGTTGAACATGGTGTGCCACATGAAAGCTCTAGATAGGACCATCTCAAGCTCGTGGTGTGTCCATTCCTTTGTGGGAAGGTGTTGCAGAAACATCACCATCTCTTGAAAATCAAGCTTCTTGAGCTTATCGGACCACTGAAAACATATAAATGTTACCTTATAAATTCTGCCCTTTATCAGGCCACTTAAACTTTAAGTACTTAATAAAATAAGAACATCATGATCCTTAGTCTACGAGCAACAAGAATTAATCATAGTAAAAGTGAGAAAATAGTGCACCGGTCATGATTATCCTATCTGAATAACTAGCAGAAGTTACAATAACCATATTTGAGGGTTGTAGTTTGTGTAGTTATAATAGCAACAAAATTGCACTGGCATGAGTCTCGGCTTTTATAAAACAAGATCGACTAAGGTGGAGATTAACTTTGACGTTGTCATGAGATCTTTGGACTTATCTTCTATAACTTTCATTCAAAAGTTGACTTGTGGTTGCCATGCTTCTTATTCATCAAGTGTTTTCAAGTCATATCATTCTTTTTGGACAATATTACATATAGAGAAAATCATTTTTGCAGTTAAATGAAAATCTCCATCTTTTGCATATTTAGAAGAAAAGCCTTCAAAGTTTCACCTATTTATCGAAAATGACTTTTTTATACACTGTCAGAAACAGTGGCATATTTCAATCAAATTTTACAGTTGTTTCTTTTGTATATTCCTGCTCCAACAGTTGAGAGCAAAACTTTAATCATCAGAGGTTCCACAACTGAATTTTCTGTTTTCCTGACCTGAAGGTGATAGGTTTGTTGCTTTTTGTCATTTAAGTTATTCTAACAATTGTCAGACAGCACAAACTCTCACATAAAACAATGAAGCTAAATTTCAACTATGGCAAAAGAAGTTGACATGCTCTATATAAAAAATTATACAGTGCCACGAGTAAGGGATATTCATGTGTGAAATTTTAACTCACTGTTAACAGCAGGCTGGCAGATATGTACACGAGGAAATCTGGCAGTGCATCACCCTCCGCGAGATAAGTATCCCACAACCGTGTGACGAGATGGAAAGGAATCTAAGAAACATCCAGAAATCATGTGAGCTGTTTGGAAGTGTGAAACATCTCTATCTTACTAACAAGGATAGTTTGTGACATATTTCTCGAATAGTAAGGATTGATCATATTTCGTCTTGAAATGATAATAAGTAAACTAACAGCTTCTCAAAAGAAAAAAAGAAGTAAGCTAACCTCACGTATCAGGAGACAATTAAACCAACGAAAAGCAAACTGAAGGAATTCCAGCCCTTGCTCCTCCATGCGTCTTGATAAAGGTTCTTAGAAGTGAAAAATATGAAAGATTAGCGAACAAGATCATTAATATTTTGAAATTAGGAAAACATTCGCAGAAATAGAAAAGCACATAAACAAGATAATATACTATCAACTGAAAATATATAATTGCTTATTTGAATTGAAATTGGGTGTTCATCAAAATCGCCAGTGAGGGGAATTGAAATAACCCTGCCGTCTGCTGCTAGCATCACATGTAGAGATCATGTGTAGACAAACACACAATACAACAATAACAAAGCCTTATCCCACTAGGTGGGGTCGGCTACATGGATCATATGACGCCATTGCGCTCGTTGATCTATGTTCATGAGATTCGACGAGGTTTTACGTTGGCTGTCGAGGCCTAACACAACCCTCCTCCTTTATCCGGGCTTGGGACCGGCTATAAACATAGGCGGAGTTAGACAAACACACAATATTGGAGGAAAATTACCAAGCATACCTTTATCAACTTAAACTAAAGAATTTGACAAGCATCAAATAATATTAGAAAGAGGGGGAAACGAGAATTACCATCAATGCGCCTAACTAGCTCTTTTAGCTTGAAAACAAGGCGCTGAATTCCTGGTTGAGCAAACGTGTAATGATCTTGCATACCATCAAGTAGTTTTGACAGACACCAATAACAGTCAGCTTCTATATTTGAAATTATCGTTGGTGAAAGATCTGAAACTGACCATCTATCAATACTGCCAGTAAGGTGTTCAGACAAGAAAACTATTAAAAATGGTGTGACAAGATCATTTATTCCTTGAACATATCCACTGGCAGGGTGGCGAATAGCCCTGCAAAAGAAAAAGAAGAGAACATTATGGGTTAGGTTCATGACTATTATCTTCTTTGAGATTAAGATTTCCAAATTCAATTTTCTTAGGACTTCAATCAGAAACTATTTCCAGTTTCAAAAGCACTATAATGAAATAGACGGAAAATGTACCGCATCTTTTAGGAGAAAGTCAAACAACCCAATTTCCTCTTAGTATGACTACGAACCAATTCGAATTTGGATCTTGACATGTACTAGATGCATAATGCTAATTATATATGTTGTAATTAAATAAGACCTCAACTATTTATAAGAAAATTGGTGAAGCAAATGATGTCAGAAGCTAACAACTAGCTCGTCCGATGTATCCTAAAATTAGAAATAAAAAATATCATGGCTAATTTCCTGAACACCCTTCAGGGGCAATAATAAGAAAGATAACCTAACAGATTTGCAGCATATGCAAATTTACCACTCTCATAAAGATATGATAAGGAAACAGCATGTGTCGTATTCAGACATCACTACTTCTGAAGTTGGAATGTTCACATTTTTTTTCTTTTGCATTAATTTCACAGAACATAAATTACTAATTTGACAACTGGATAAAATAGAAAAAACTTGCCATGTATAGAGAATTTTCTCCAAGGACTTCTGAATTTGCTCATGCTGGAAGAAAGTGACATCAGGTACAGTTCGTGGGCAATCAACAGAAATCTAGTCACCACGAAAAGGTAGTGATTATAAAGATTGTTTTATGATGGCTGCATGATTGAACATTTAAGAAAAGATTATGACCTGGCGAAGCATGTTTATCTCATCATCTGACCTTTCTGAGTCAGGAATATCATAGTACTGAGACACGCAATCAACATATTCAAGTCTCTTTCGAGCCAAAACTCCCTCGCGTCTATCTGAATTAGGTGGCGCATATCCCTGTTGTCAGCTAATATTTAAATTTCAAATGTGCAAAATGTTTAATCCAAATATTTACGAAAAAATAGCAGTTTGCATATATTTAGTTGATTTTCAAGGCCATCAGACAAAAGCAGAAGCAAAAGCAAGTCAGAGAAAATAAGTATCACTAGAAGTAAAAGCTCTGGTTGACATCATATAAAATAAAAACTTTATGCATGCTTAACATGCAGATCATTTAGTTATGAACCTAGATTAAATATTCGTTACTAAGAAACTCATTTAGTAATAAACTTCTTTTTCCTTTCTTTGAGGTTTATTCCCTATATCACTTGAGAGAAATGTAATATTCCTACTTCATATTAATGAATATATTTTAATGTAATAGATTGCCTTAATCAAATGGAATAAGCTGATGGCTTTCTCAAAAGAAAAATTGATTGCCTTATTAGAAAAGTATATTGATTATGTTCATTTCATTATCCTGAAGAGTCCAGATAAATCTAACAGACAATGAAAATAAATAAAGGTAGCTGGATAAGAAGTGAAGGCATATCACTCGTTAATGTCAGTTTAAACATAAGAATACAACAATACTAGTTCCTATAAGTGCATATAAATATTTATGACTCAAGCATATAATATCTTCTAAAATTCAGGCATATCAAAAGTCAAACAAATCAAGGATAACAGATAAGACAGTAGTTTCCTTATGTCTGAGCAAAACGAAAATGTTGATTACACCCATTTCTTAAGCAACACCTTAATAGTTAAGGGTGCATGATTGTCCAACAGATACTTAAATTCCATGCATGTAAGAGGAGACAAAGAGAGTGGAAAACAACTATCGCCACTAAATAGAAAGAAATTAAAGTCAATGATAAAACGGAAAAATAATCATTCACAACTTACCAATAGAATTCTCCATATGTTAGGTCGCATATATGGTGGCACACCACTCCAAGATAATTCACGTAGTTTCTCTGTATAAGAAGCAAATAAAGATAAGAATTCCAAAAGTTGTAGAAACCTAATTTTTCAGGGGAAATTGTTGACACAAATTGTTACTAAGACAATTAACCATTGGATTGAATTAAAAAGTTCACAGTTGAGCAAGCAAGCTGATAGAATGAAAAGGAAAATGGGTTGTGAACTGCTCAAGTCCAAAAAAACTCGTCCAGAAAATCTAATTTATATCCAATGAATCACCAACATATTTCTTTTGTAAATTAGTAAATATTTTGTTACCGTGATTTATTAAAAATATATCATTCTTTTCTGAAAATGCTAAAATGTGAACGTGCATATGATGAATTTGCTCACACATTGTATTCACTATCTGTGAATTCAAAGCACAAACCAAATGACCGAAGTAGAAAAATTCTTAGTACATCCTTTTAAAAAAAAATTCTTAGTACACACTCTCTCTACATACACACAATCCATCCCCCCTCCCACAATAAACAAAATAACAAGAAATTAGTTAGCAAGCTTTCCAAAAATACCCACTCATAGTACTGACGTACTTCAAACTAGATCGAAGACTAACTCCTCATTTCTTTATCGTGATGAAAGTTTTCACAAGCCCACTTCCAGATTACATATTCAAGTTTACAAGGCCAACTTCAACTTTTATGTCATTCAGATCGAACATTTTGACATTAAAATTTTCTTCCTATTTTTTTTTATCTGTTTGGTAACTAGGGTACAGGATGCAAGTTGGCACTCACCATGTGAAGTAGCATGCCATGTTTTGAATTGTAGTGTTAGATTTTTGTACATGAATACCATGAAAGAATTGATGTCTTTCCAGTGAAATAATGATCAGTAAGATAACCAAAATTTAATCTGTGGATTATTGAACAATTAGAATAAGTTTCAAATATGGGATAGGAACTTTTGTTTTTAATATCCCAAGAAGCCAATCATCATACAAAAATTTTGGTAGGATATTATATGACCGGCAATTGAATCCAGCACAGAAATTAAAATTACCACAATATGTTAGATAAAGGTCATTATTATCCAATATGACAAATATGAGAGATGAAGGTTCAAACTTCATCTTAAAAATGATGCTGAGGACTCCATTTCAAATAAAGCAAATTGTAGGTAATTATTGATCAAACTCATGATGTCTTAAACGTAGACCTGAGTTATAATATCTGTCGTATTTTTCATGCAAGATCCATGAAAACCGTGAATGAAGGCTGCACATTCTAAATGATAATTCTCCACTAGTTCAACATATGATAAAACAGATAAAAAAGGTAATAATGAATAAACAACTAAGTACTAGATTAATCACAACCACTCAGTGCAAGAAAAAGGACAGGGCGACAAAAAGGATAACATGAAAGCAGATTAAAGGGCAGGCCAAAGGTATACCAAGTATAACAGACTGCCTGGAAAGTTCTTTTATGAACTTTGCAACTCTAGCAGTGTCAGTGGCTCTAGATCCTGAAACATAATTCAGAACATCTGATGTACTGACATTGTTTGGCATTGAGACACTTGTTTGGAGGCCTGCAATTTTTGTTGTCTTTTCACTATTTCGAATATCTGCCTGCAGAAATCAGAATTATTCTTGTAGTGATTTAAGAATAAAATGTTTCTACTTCCTTAACATCAGTAGATGATATAATATGTTTGAAGCAAATAGATATATAGTGATGCAGGACAATTTGTTTCAGAACCTGAATCACATTTCAGTTTCTGAATCCAATTCCAAGTAGACTTCCGGATTCCTATCCCTAGTAGGATTAGCTTTCTATTTATTAGTTAGTTTTAGAATTTTTTTCAAATTCCCAGATAGTTTTCAAACGTTTTTACAACACTTCTTGAATAGTATTGATATGGGAATACCAGCACAATGTTGTTGAATTGCATTAGAACGTATTCTGAATCCCAGAGTAGTCCAAGGGCTTTGGAATC
Organism: Pontederia paniculata; assembly: GCA_001647135.1. Taxonomy (NCBI): domain Eukaryota; kingdom Viridiplantae; phylum Streptophyta; class Magnoliopsida; order Commelinales; family Pontederiaceae; genus Pontederia; species Pontederia paniculata. The sequence goes on along the minus strand of LTAE01004692.1, from coordinate 23,455 downwards.
CATGAGATGTTTCTTACAAACAAGAAGGTTGAAGATTGATTGAAAATTCTATGTTGTTCATCCCTTTTTATAGAGTTTACAAGCCAAGTTAATTCAGAAACAGAAACAGAATCCTAAAAGGAAAAGATAAACAAAAACCAAAACTAACTAGGAATTTGGAAAGATATAATTTAAAACTAAGTAAGAAATATAAAACTGATCCTACTAGGAATAGGAATTCTAGATCTACTCTGAATTGGGTTCAGAAACTGAGATGTGCTCCAGTTTTTGAAACTGGTTGTCCTGTATCATATAGCATTTACCTCAGAAGAACTGCTTGCATATTCCCCTGGTTCATTGTAATTTTCAGAGTAGCTTCTTGTGAATTCTTGAGGACGTCCAGGTGAGGCAGGATCATCTAGTGGCTCGGATCTGCGGGTCAGCAAAACCTTTCCTGGAAAGCTTCGACCTTTAAGATACCTGGATATGTAATAATCATACTAGATATCAAATGTTCAAAGAGGAAGGGTAACTAAAGTGTAAAAAGAAATAAAATTTTACAGAATAATATGCTAATTGTGCAAATGATATACTTTATCTCCACAATGTTACATTTCCTTCAGTCAGATTCCCGTCAGTAGGTTTGATCCCGCTAATTCAGATATACGTCTCAAATTGGAAAGACAGGATGTCGATATATCATTTTCTCAGGAAAGTGACCGACAATTGATACTACAACAAGAGCAGAGGAAGATACAAAACAAAACTGTTTACTCCGATATGCAAAGTCATGACGAGACCTAAACAAAATTTGGTTAATTCCTATCACGCAATCAAATCAATCCCCATTCATCCGATAACATTGAACTTTCGGACAACAACGAAACTTATATCAAATGCATAAACCCAACAAACTATCATAAAGTACTGAACACAGAGATTCCATTGCGCCCCACCCTCTCCACGACGTTGACGGATCTAACATCGAAATCGATCCAGCATATCTCAGATGTATTAAAAGCCTCATCTTGTCACCAATCCATTCCGCAAAATTCAATTTCAAGAAGCAACAAGCTGCAAGATCCTAACCAAATCATCCGATCCAACAGCTTGTCCGTGCGATCCAGATTCGATCTTATAAAAAGTGACGAAACGTTGGAAAGACAACCAAATTCGGAGTGCGAATGGGGAGCGGAGAAGGCACTAACCCTTGCACGCTCCTAAGTGTTTGATTTAATTTCCATTCGAGGTTGGGACTGGAATTTGCCCCGCCGCTGCCTCCGACGCCGCTCATGTCCACCGTCCGCTACCCCCTTGGCGGCCATGGCGGATGATGCCCTTTCCATCGCGGTTCGCTTCGCAGTCTACAGACAACGAAGTGGATCGAGGGAGCAAAAAACAGAAGAAAAATGAGGAAGTTGCGTTCCGTGTTGGCTCAGCACAACACAGGGAGCTGTAAAGGGTCTGATTGACGGCTGTGATTCGATTTGGCCCCCTTCATTAGCTTTCTTTTCACAAAATTAGATGAAACAAAACAAGATATATTATTTATCCTATTTTTATCGGTCCACATTAAATAGGCTATTAAATTTGCGAGGAATGATTATTTTTTTCTTTTTAATTTTTTTCTATCCGTCAAAAATTTAATAGTATACGATGAGAAGATAAGTAACATTATTATGCTACCTACTTAAGTAACATCTTGTTAATATATACTAAGATAATGATAGCAATTGTTCGAAAAAAAAGCATAGAATCTAAACCTTTAATTACGAGAGTAGTTGAAGTTTGATTAAACATTGATACCATCACTGTCTATTTATTATCACTACGACTAATCTGTAGATTTGCATTGAGTTATAATAAAGTGAGGTTATTAATTAGAATATGTGTATGTATGCTCTGATTCTATTTGATCCATTTAATTGATTTTTCTTACAGAATTAGTAAAAAATAAAATACTAAGCATATTATAACTGGGGATGAAAGTGGTTTGGGTCATGTTTTTTTCGTACAAAAGATTAACCGGCATTTACATATTTTTTTAAAATATAAGAAACCACTCTAAAATTATTCAAAAACAAAAAAAAATATTCAACCTTGGGGTGTTTTATTGAGACCCTACTTTGAGAGCAAAGTTTAGAAATATTATTTAAAAAATTATAAATGATATCTTATTTATTTAAAATTTGATTTTTTTTTATTTGGTTAGGATAAAACTTCTCCAGTGTTTTTTGGTTATGGGCCTAACTTAATCGAGTGATTTTTTTTTCTTCTAAAGAATCGCCCTATTGTTTAGTTGGAGTCTAAATTATCAATTTTTAAATCCGCTCCTAATTCTAATTTTGAAAAGAATATAACTATTGATTATCATTATAGTGTATATATATGAGACGCAACAAATAATGGTAACAATTTGTTTTAAAAAAAATTAAAAACTAGGTATAAAATCTCAAGATCTATATAAACTTTGAATGCGTGTAATTATGCGTGTACCTTATAATTAAAAATAGAAAATTGAAGGGATAAACTATGCGAATTGCACAAAGAGAAGTGCTTCTTTGTATATTAACTAGATAATATATTTGCATGTCATATATATTCAAAACATCAAACATCCAAAATATTTTCTTCTTTCTAAACACTTAAAAAAGATCTATGAAAAGTTTTTTTTACCAATATGAGAATAATAATATAACATATTATTCGCATTGAGTGCTCAACACGGGTCGTGTATTCATATTAAACACATGTCATGTTGTGCTCACGAATTGGTACCCTGGGTACAAGGTCCAACATAGATTATGTTCAGTTTAAACATGAGTCATATTGTGGTTGTCAAATTTTAAATACGAAATTTAATAAATAATTATTATGTTAAATTTAAAATTAAGTTGAAGATTAAGTTTAAGTCAATTTAGACATTCAGAAACTTTAAAAGATCCCTATAGAAGAGAAAAGCCTTCGTTATTTTTCATTCACCCCTCAAAGACCCAGTCACACTAAAAATATTCTTTCTCTCTCTTGTTGTTCTTTTTCTCTCTCTCATTCTTTCCTCCTAAAAGTTCATATCAAACCTTTAAAAGAACGTGAATGAGATTGAACTTAGCGTGGAGATTGAGGAAATGAGAACAAAGAATATCAAGGAATGAAGAACGAACCTTATGACCCTATTTGATATATAATGAAAAAAAAGAGAATCAGTAAGAATATTCTCTTTTTGTTCTTATAAGAAGAGAAGTGAGATATTCTTGAGGATATGTTTGGTTGATTAATTAGTATTTCAATGATATTATTAAATATAATATTTCATTATATTTTTTTATTAAATATAATTAAGTAATTTTTATATTATTATTTGTAAATAATTAATTAAAATATTTCCACTTATTGGATTAAATAATGATAAAAAACTATTAGTGCTAATTTTAATTATATAAATTAACATATTTATAATAACACATAATTACTCTTTATTTTATTTGTAATAAAAAATAACTACTAAATAATTATAATATTATATAAATTAACTAATACTGCAAAGACTAGCTAATCAATATTTCCCACTATTCTATTTTCAATGATATATTATTACCAAATAATTGTGAAAATATAATAATTAATGAATATGTAAATTATTAAAATATAATAATCAATTAATATGTAAATTGTTATCAAAATATTTATAAGATTATATTTATATTTATGTGCAAACTTTAATTAATAATAAAAAAACTTATTAACTATAGATTATTATATGCATTTATTAAAATAAAATAATGTATTAAAATAAAATAATGTATTATAATAAAATAATTTATTAAAATAAATTAGAAAAGAAGAAAGGAACAAAAACAATTGTTCTTTCCCATGGCAAGAATAAAATATTCTTGCTTTGATCACAAAAAATGATGATTTCACGTACTTTGAGGTAATTTTAAAAAGTGGAAATATTAAATTATTTTAAAGGTATTTGGATGCAAAAACAAGAATAAGAGATTTATTCTCCTCTTATTCTTGTAGCAAACAAGCTCTACAAAAATAGATACGTATATAGGCGGATTTCTTAGATAAGCTCTTCATGTTAAATAAATCGCATGACAGGTTTTATGTTAAAGATAAATATATTATGATGATAAGCATGATTTTTAATCCTTGATTAAGTTTAGTAATATTAGATTAATTCGGCCATATTATTATATTTCTCAATCGAAAAAGTAATAGGACTTCAGCCTGAACGGTGGATCACGGTTCGCATCCTATTCGAACACGGTTCGTGTTCATTGCCACAAACCCTAACGTGTCGTGTCGTCGGCAGGACACAGACTGTGTCCTCCTCGGACATGGCTGCGTCCGCAGGTTGCCAAACCCTAGCACATCATCGTCTATACAATACGGTCATGAGAACACCGGACACGGACGCGTCACCCAAACATGGAGTGTGTGATCTATATCAACCGATTAGTGAAAACATAACATGAATAAGACGTATTCCGTGTCAAATTCGGATATGGTCTGAGTCGGCCAAAGAAGAACGAGGAAAAGAAACTAATTGTTACGACCATGGAAACAGCTCGGGTTGGAACCTGACATGGCCTGCGTTACCCTAACCCGTCGATGGTGTCTCAAAAGATGATTATAGATTAATAAAGTATTCAACATAAACCATGTCAGAGATCAAATGCGACCCTGAATGCGTTCTGCATCGGAGAAGTTTAACAATATTTCATATTATGAAGGAACATGGATTGTGTCGCATCCTAACATGACCCGCGTCGGCATACCATTTCGGCCTGCTTGATGAAGTAATGAACATAGCCCGTGTCTTTTTCTCACATGGCCCATGTCAATTTAATGTTATGCCCAAGTTTATTATGTTAATCCCTATTGAAGAATAATTTTCCCTATTAGGCTAAGGACTAATATATGGACAAGATAATGAGTCAATCATCTTCACCTAAATCAATGATGAGGTCGTCATGTATTGAAAGTTTATAGTGATAGTGTTTTAAAAATAGGATTGGTAGAACAATTATTACCTAGTTCCTATTGCTTGACATTCTCCCCGCCTTGCAACTAAAAAATTTTTCGAGCATCCTTATCGATCGTGGTTTGTGCAGCTCCACTAACCTATTGGCGAGACCTCAAAGACTTATGAGTCATTTAAAGTCATCCAAAGCAACCTTAAAGTCACTTCAAAGTCGCTAATGGAATAAGTCAAAGATAATAAAATAACAACTTGGTCTAAATACTGCATTATTCATATTGCATTAGAAGATTGATTATCTATAATTGATTAATATAAAGATTATAATCATTAATGATGAAAGAAATTGATTGATTGATGATGAAAATTTAATGATACAAGAGTAATTGATATTTGGCCATGTTGTCATAAGATTACTCCTCGTGCAATGGAAAGAAAGAATTGATGAATGATTGATGTTGAGGAATAATTGATTTTTAGTTATCTTTATAGTCAGTTTAATTCTTATTTTTATTTAATTATAAAAGTTTGTCTTCGTACTTTACATAATGGGGGTTATAGCTCATGAGAGATTGTCTTTCTTGTTTGGATATTAGAAGTCAGTGATCTAAGGTGATAGATGGTTGGTAGCGCATGCAACGACTCATGTTCGTGATGCATTTTGCCACGTGAAGGGGTGTACTTCTAGAGGTTCATATGTAATCTTGAATTTTTGATAATCTATGGCATATTTCTTCTCTTTCATAAAATATTTCTTAAACTTTTGCCACTGCTAAATTAGCTTTATACGTCCAGCAGAGTAGCATTTATTGAGTGCTTATTTCTGCATTTCAACTCATTCACATTCTTGTCATCATCCTCCTTTACATTTTGTTGCCCTCATGTTCCTCTTCACCATAATTCTTCTTTTTGTTCAAATTCTATAGCTGCCATCGTTTTTTAGATTGAAGTATTGTGAAGCATGTTCAAAACATTACTTAGAGATATCATACTTTAAGTAGATCATTATCCACTTAGAGACTTGATTGAACTAACATTTAATAAATCTTGGGCAAAAATAAATTTCTCTCAGTTTCACCACATGTCGTCCTAATTCAGATACTGTTGTCCTAAAATCTTTTTTTTCTTGTTATTCTTATTTGTCTCAAACTGTATTTTTCCTTTTTATTAGTTTGTGGGATTAAATAGATTAGTTAAATTCAATTTTCGTGGGAACGATATTCGACTCACCTCGTACTATTACTTGATATGGCTGATGCAGTTGCTAGCGATTTTATCTATTTTATTAGCACACATATATTCAAAGCATTTCTTGAAGAGGTCGGCATGACCTAAATGTTTATTATCTTGACCTATCCAAGAATAATGTTTTTAACATGCTTCAACCTCTTCACTTCAATCTCAAAAAGGCGCTCCCTCATGATTATAAATAAATAACATGGCATACTAAAAACATTAGGATAATAAATAAATGTTCGAAAACTAATATATCTCAATACTATATTGCGTCGCAACGACTTTTCTATTACTTTTAGATGAATTTCATTATAATTTAAAAATAAGAAATAAAGTACGTTAATACTAATGCAAAAGTTAGGATGTATTTTTTCAGTAAATATGTGTTGTCAAGATTGCATATAGTATGGACATCGATGGAAATATGTGCTCATATATAAAAAGAAATTGCATCAATATACGACGTGCAAGGAACTACTTAAATGCATTATCAAAGAAAGAAAAATACTTTATTATCGATAAAAAAATAAAAAAGAGGTGAAAAAGGACCATTGTCTTTTCTAATTCCAAGTTCCATTTCGTTGGTTCTTAGCTTTATGCTTTGAAGTGTTCATCTTTTTTTTATGTGAACAGAGAAGCACCTTTATTATAAGTTGCTTCCACTTTCTACATGAGAAGAAGGCAATGCTTGATGATTTCTCAATTTCTCAACAACCTATCTCAATAGATGTGCACTGGGCTCCCATTTGGTGATGTCTTCATCTTATTGATGGTTTGTGATTTAACAAAACTGGGTAGATTTGTGTAAAATTGTTATGTCTAGGACATTACAAAAATGTAATAAAGAAAGAAAGAAGCCGGGATATTTGGAAGACTACATAGTGAGTGACGTGTAAAATGTGTGAAAAATGATGTAATGTGAAAACAAGTCATGTACATTTTGGAGAACATTATAAATAGTACAATAAACAAAGATGAAAGCATCAAAAACCATTTCATAACTCACTCTCTCTTCCTTCTTGTTCTTGGAGTCTGTTGGCACTCGAAGCCCACTCAATCCTCTCCCAAACTCCAGGAATAGTTGCACGTCCAACCAAGAACCACGTCCTAACTATGGCTACTGGATCTTTCCTCTACTACGAGATTCCTTCGCCATCAGTTGCAACATAAGGTGTAACGCCCCGACCCTCGAGATAGCAGAAGCGAAAAATAAAAAAATCTTAACTCGAGAGATCGGTCGCTACCTCTATCGTTCCACCATGATTAAAAATATATTAAAAAAATATTTAACTTTGTTCTCTATACATATATAAATATAAACAATTATGGTAAAAAATAATTATAAATTCTTCACGACTCAGTTCCATAGGTCAACCCATGTCACGAGCAATGACCACCCCCCATCAACCTATAGGATCCAAAAATACATGGAACATATATATATA
>LTAE01004692.1:0-14963 GCA_001647135.1 Pontederia paniculata | reverse complement strand
AGTTATCAAATATAACATATGACTTTCATAACCATAACTCCACTAGTTACATCAAACAACACTTTTTCATTCACTTTCTTTCATATTTAAATATGTATCTTGCAAAATAAAGTACAACTATTTACAAAATATTCATCCAACATTTGTTATTAAGCAATCATGATGCCTAGAAATATCATTCAAACATATCATAAGCTAGAACTTTACAAGTACTAGATAACACAAATCATATAAATAAAACTATATGGATCAACCATACATACCTTATTCTTATTTGTCTTTCTCTTTATTCTTTCTTCACAACCCTGAAGCTATAGGTCAACCCTTATTGCTGTCATGATAAGGTCATCAAAAGGTATATAAATGATGCATAAATACTTGCTATTACTTTACCTAATTGTAAACAAACAATTTGATTAATTCGATCTTTATATGTAAATTTCTGCACCTTGATAAATGACATACTAGTAGAAGATAAATTCATAACTTTTATTATATTTACCCAAATAATATAAAACTATACTCAATCTAGATTCACTTATAAATAACACATATAAATTTTACAATTTATCTCCATCTAATTTGATTGCAGAAAAACTAACATTCTAACATATGTTTTATATTGGATTTAGGTTTTGGCAAATTGAGTAATGTGTCATTAAAAATTTATAACTCATTGAAGATAGCATCAAATCATGATTTCTTAATTTTAATATAAATTAGACTTCCTAACATTTCATGTGTAAAAATCTCAAAATCTAATCTTTACATATCAATTCCCTAAAATTCTTGGAATCGATTTATTTTCTGTCCCTAACCTACAACCTAGCAGATGAAGTCATGGAAGGTAGAAAATTCAGAACATCATTTATACATGTTCTTTTAAGTTGATTTCACTTGCATCTGATCCTATATAAAGTCTTCTAACATAACTCTAATTATCAAAATATGATTCCTCTTATACAATTTATTTCATAATTTAACATTTGACCTTGTAGCTGTCTCAGAATAGTATGAGTGGTATGTAAAGATAGGATCATAACTCCTAACATACAACTTATTTAGTAATTCTAAAGTCTATGGAAAGCTGACTTAGGGAGGATTTCACATGTAAAATTTCGTAATTTTGGATGGCCAAATGATTTTGCAAATCATATAATGAATGAGAACATAAATCTAGGGTAAAATGTTTTACCTGAAGTGATGGTCACTTGCGAATTTTTCTTTTCCTCCACGGATGGTATTAACTTCTGAAATTTTTGGTGGCTTTATAGAAGAGTATATGACAACACCACGAATTTTATGGCAAGTGAAGGCGGTTGAGAAAAATAGGACAAATAGGAGGTGGCAAGCTGCTTGCTTATGGCAGCTTATTTGATGATTGGTTAAAGTGGTGGTCTAATCAAAATTTACATTTAATATGATAATTTTATTCTCAATAAATATCACTTATTCCTAATTAAATATATATTATGATAATTATAATTTATAGGATTTATTTGTAATTATGTATTATCATTTTTTCAGGTGCCACTTGGCGTATGATTGGTCGTAAGGATGATAAATACTAACAAATTTGTTAATATAATAATGACACTAAAAATGATAATTATTCTGAAATTAGATTAGGGTTAACACATTTTATTCCCCTTAAAAGAAATTTCATCTTCGAAATTGATAAATCTTATTAGTCTAATAAATGAAATACAAATCATATATACTTCTTTCCAATTTATTTTTGTATCTCATCTTAGCGATATTTAATAAAACTATCATCGATGGATGATCTTAGATCAAAATTCATGTTTCATCGCTTCCCATGTGCTCATTCTTATTCTATAATATTTATCTTCACCTTAGAAGTTTATTATCACTCATATGACATATATCTCATTAGTCCTTATTATAAGAATACCTTATGTGCATTCTTTAATTTTAAGGACAATTCTAGTCGATAAGTAACAATCCATAAAAGAATAAATATTTTATGGTCATCGTATCATTAGTTAACTTACCTTTAGGCTTCTATGTTCTATATTGATATTATAATATACTAACAATCAACGAGTTTGAAATATATCTATCTATCATACTAATTCACCAATAATGTTTTCAAACATATGATTTTGTACTTGTGTTTTCTAAGAATATACTATAAGGAGTTCAATTACTCTTTACAAACTTCTAACTTCAAATTAAGAACATTAACATGTGTCAAATCTAAATATGACATGTGTTAAAATTATCAGTATTAAATACGAGTTAGCTAATTATCATTGACTAACTGATTTCACATAAGACCATTGTATAAGTATACTTCAATGGTCTGAGCAATCTTAGCATATTTTTAGTTACTCAAAGATTATGTCATTACTAACTAATTTAATCTCATTCTTAGATTTAATATTAGCATAATCTCATTTTATGCATATTCCACTATATAAACAATGACATTATAATTTTTCTAATCTTAAATATTTCTCTCTAACTCCATCTCCACCTACTATACATGCTAATTGCATACACACTTCCACTAACTATATAAATAGACTCAACTAATATGGCTAACTATGCTTAGTTAATAAATTCCAAATTTATATATAAATTAACGGAATAAATAATTCCATTTTAATTTAAAGTAGATGATTTTGTTCAATCACCAAACTAAATACCCATTGTGAGGTCAAATTTTTAATTTATGATAACCAAGTATCCATAGGCAATCAAATTAATCCTTAATGACCTCTTTACATAAGCAAATCATAGCTCAATAAGTAAAAAACTCATAGTCTATGTCTTATCATCTACGCATTTCAAGAAAAAAATAATATAATCATATTTCATATCAAATATCATATGTATCACCTATAAGATAAAATGAAATATGTATCATAACCATCATATTATAGGTCCATAGAATATCATATAACATGCGATGCACTTGTGTAATCATGTATGCAACATGTCATATTATCAGCTGGTCAACATATCACCTCTAAGGGTAACAATGATCCTTGCCGAGGAAATATATTATCCCTTAGGATATCATATAATCCCTTTTGAGGAATTTTATATCGTCTTTATAGAAGATATATCATCCCGGCAGAGAAAATGCAAATGCATGATAGAAGCAAATGCATTATCTTTTCACATATTCATATCATCATAGTACATATAACATATGATTGCATATTAGTAATTCAGTCATTTGGTGAGTAACATATATATATATATAATCTGTCCAAAATCAACTAAAAATAGATATATAAGTACAATTGCATCAACAATGATTTGATTTTATGAACTTCACAACATCAATATGGTATCAATTTTGCACTTGGCAGATTGAGCGAAGTCAGTTAACACAACATATTCAAATACTACAAATTTTACCAAAATTTAGACTCTTAAAAGTTTAATCCATATAAATATTTTCTTCTAACTTGGTCTGGATTGATCACAGAAAATTCAATAAGATAATATTGTTCTATTCCATTTATGTGTTTTAACAGACTAAGTGATGTTGAATATAAAATTTATAACTCATGCAATACTTATTAAAATCAAATCATTTTAATTTTAAATGAAACCATATTCCCAAAGGATAAATCCATATAAAAATCAAAGTGTTATTTTTTCTAGGGAGGTCTCAGAAAATTTAGAAATTTGACTATGTTCTATTTTATCTCAGAATCCTGACAGACTTTATGATGTACAATGTAAAAATTATAGATTCACTTTACATAGCCTATGATTGTAATTCAAATTGGATCTGAAAGTAGACTTCCATTAGTGTATTACATAAAAATATCTTGAACTCATTCTATGAATAGTATTTATTGTAGAATTTATAATTAAGATCAACCATTTCAGAAAATAGCAAGAGTGGTTTATAATCATTTGTTCATAACTCCTAATATACAATTCTAATTAATTAAATTCTAAAGCCTATGGAAAGTAGACTTCAAGGGGTTGGAATTTTGAATGATTTTGGAGTTTAATAAAATTATCCTCAAGCAATATCTAGTGACATAAAGTTTTTAAATAACACAAAATCAAAATGCATATGTTTTAATAGGTTGTTGAACTTTCCAATCTTAAAAAAATAGTAACATATCATATTTTAGGCACGAACCACATAAATCTAACAAATGCATAAATCAAAATCCATAGAAATTTGCTAACAAGAATATTGTAAGTCAAGTTTTTTTTAACCAATTACTTCATAGTGGATCACAATAACATATATTTTAGTGAAAGACATTCATATTAAGGATTTGTGACTTAATTATTTTTCTTTTTTTTTCCTTATCATATAGTGTCACTCAATACATGCAACTTTATAGTTTTAATCAGATTTGTATTTTAAAGGTATATTCTTATAGTTTGTCATTACTATTGAATGTAACATATATTATTGGTACATGATTTCATATATAATCTAGAGAAAAGTAAAAATATTAACACACACGATAGAATAGGAAACACATGGACTATTAAATTAATCATACATTTTAGGTTGATTACTCTTGACATTGGCACATAGAACTCTTGCTCTGATACCACCTGTAACGCCCCGACCCTTGAGATAGCGGAAGCAGAAAATAAAAAAATTCTTAACTCGAGAGATCGATCACTACCTCTATCGTTCCACCATGATTAAAAATAAAAGTAATATTTAATTTTATTCTCAATACATATATAAATATAAATAATTATGGTACAATTTAATTGTAAACTCTTCAAGACTCAGTACAATGTGCCAACCCATGTCACGAGCATTGACCACCCTCTATCAACCTATATATCTATACATAGAGATATTTATATATATGCATAATTTCAATGAGCGAAGGCTCCTATGTAGGGACGAATAAATATGTAAATCATGATAATAGAATACTAAAATTCTAACATGAAGCATACTTTATGACATAATTATAACCAACTAGTTCACTATTCTCATAATCATGTCTGTAATATTTAAATTTCTCGATTTAACAATTCATAGACATTCTATTCTATAATAGTTAACATTTAATGGTTACACAAAATTTCTATCATATAGCATTGAAATATATCATATAATATCTTAAAACAAATTATATAACAATTGAAATAAATGATGTATTGTCACAACATATCATATGATTCCTTCACCCCACATAGCACATTGAGGCACATCATATCATAATATCATATAATAGAATATAAGAACATGTTGTATAACCATCATAAACTTATCTTATAACCTTAAACATATTCTCTAATATAGAGTTACCGTAATATTATAATGCATCGTGATGTTCATGAAAATGGACTTGTGCAAGGACCCATGTATGCATGTCATATCATATCAACCATCTGGCCAGAGGTATACCCCTTGGGGTATCATATGTTGTCAGGTTATCATATTACCCCTTAGAGTATCATATCATCCCGAAGGATATCATGTACTATCGGGTTATCGTACTACCCCTTAGGTTATCGTGTTATCTCGAAGGATATCATATCATATCATCCCTTAAGGATATCATATTATTCTGAAGGATATTGGCTCATATCTTATCGTATCATATCGTATCATACAATATCGTATCATACAATATCGTATCGTATCATATCATATACCATATAATTGCCTTAATAGCATTAACATATAATAGCAACTTTGTTCATGTCATATTATACATTTGCATCATTGCAACTCTCCAAATATTTCTCTTGGCATCTAAATAACTTTCAACAAGAATAAAAATATAGCATATGTTTATATAAGTTCATTTCAATCCGTTAATTAGTTATCAAATATAACATATGACTTTCATAACTGTAACCTCACTAGTTACATCAAACAACACTTTTTCATGTATTTTCTTTCATATTTAAATATGTATCTTGCAAAATAAAGTAGAACTATTTACAAAATATTCATTCCAACATTTCTTATTAAGCAATCATGATACCTAAAAGTATCGTTCAAACAAATCTTAAGCTAGAACTTTACAAGTACTAGATAACACAAATCATATAAATAAAACTATATGGAGCCACCCCACATAACTCATTCTTATTTATCTTTCTCTTTATTCTTTCTTCACAACCCTGAAGCTATAGGTCAACCCTTCTTGCTGTCATGATAAGGTCATCAAAAGGTATATAAATGATGCATAAATACTTGCTATTACTTTATTTAATTGATTAATTCAATCTTTATATGTAAATTTCTGCACCTTGATAACTGACATACTTGTAGAAGATAAATTCATAACTTTCATTATATATACCCAAATAATATAAAAGTATACTCAATCTAGACTCACTTATAAATAACATATATAAATTTTAAAATTTATCTCCATCTGGTTTGATTGCATACAAACTAATATTCTAACATATGTTCTATATTGGTTTTAGATTCTGACAAATTGAGTAATATGTCATTAAAAATTTATAACTCACTGAAGATAGTATTAAATCATGATTTCTTAATTTTCATATAAATTATACTTCATAACATTTCACGTATAAAAAAATCTCAAAATCTTATCTTTATATATCAATTCCCTAAAATTCTTGGAATCAAACTATTTTCTGTTCCTAATCTACAACCTGGCGGATGAAGCCATGTTAGGTAGAAAATTCATAACTTCATTTATACATGTTTTTTTGAGTTGATTTCACTTGCATATGGTCCTATATAAAATCATCTAAGATAACTTTAAGTATCAAAATCTGATTGCTCTATACAATTTGTTTCATAATTTAACATCCGACCTTGTAGCTATCTATGAACAACATGAGTGGTATATAAAGATATGATCATAACTCCTAATATACAACTTAGTTTTTAGTGTTTCTAAAGTCTATGGAAATCTGACTTAGGGAGGATTTCACATGTAAAATTTTGTAATTTTGGATGACCAAATAATTTTGCAAATCATATCATGAATCAGGACATCAATCTAAGGTAAAACGTTTTACCAAAAGTGATGATCACTTGCAGATTTTACTTTTCCTCCATGGATGGTATGAACTTATGAAATTTTTGGTGGCTTTAGATAAGAGGATAAGTCAGCTCCACGATTTTTTACAGGATTTTATGGAAAGTGAAGGCGGTTGAGAAAAATAGGACAAGCATATGGCAGCTTATTTAATTATTGGTTAAAGTGGTGGTCCAATCAAAATTTACATTTAATATGATAAGTTTATTCTCAATAAATATCACTTATTGCTAATTAGATATATAATATGATAATTATAATTTATAAGATTTATTTGCAACAATGTATTATTATTTTCGTAGGTGCCATTTGGCGAAATATGATTGGTCATAAGGATGATAAAAACTAACAAATTTGCTAGTATAATAATGGCACTAAAAATGATAATTATTCTAAATTAGATTAAGGTTATCACATAAGGAACCCTAGAAGAGGTCAGCCATTCGTCAAGAGCTCATAGGGAAGAAAGGAGATGAAGCAGATATGAAAAGAGCATAGGAAAGGTGCTGGAGACGAGTTAATTGCAATAGGTGATTTCCTTGATGCTCGTGTCAATCTTGGGCCACAATATCATTGGGGCCAACACAGTAAACCCCACAATTTTATGCATTCATTGAGATCTTTCTTGTGGGAATCTTGTTCTGCATATACCACACCATGACTGAAGGCACAAGGTGGTTGATTATGGAGGAAATGATGGGCAAATTGCAGCAAATGGTGGAGCAAGAGAATCATATTTTTACAAGAAAGTCTGAATTCGTTAAGTCTCAAGTATGATGCATTGGCTCAGAAAATAAATTCTCCTGCACAAAACGGTAGCAACGATGCTAATAGCAATCGTTAGACTCTTAAAAGTTTAATCCTATAAATATTTTCTTCTAACTTGATCTGGAATGATCACACAAAATTCAATAAGATAATATTGTTCTATTTCATTTATGTGTTCTAGCAGACTAAGTGATGCTGAATATAAAATTTATAACTCATGCAATACTTACTAAAATCAAATCATTTCAATTTTAAATGAAACCATACTCCCAAAGGATAAACCCATATAAAAATCAAACTATTATCTTTTATATGAAGGTTTTAGAAAATTTAGAGATTTGCATATATTCTATTTTATCTTAGAATCCTGACAAACTTTATGTACAATGTAAAAATTATAGATTCACTTTAGATAGCATATGATTGTAATTCAAATTGGATCTAAAAGTAGACCTCAATTACTGTGTGACATAAAAATGCCTTGAACTCATTCTATGAATAGTATTTATTGTAGAATTTATAATTAAGATCAACAATTTTAGAAAATAGCAAGAGTGATTTATAATCATTTACTCATAACTCCTAATATACAATTTTTAATAATTCAATTCCAAAGCTGATGGAAAGTAGACTTCAAGGGATTGGAATTTTGAATGATTTTGAAGTTTAATAAAATTAGCCTCAAGCACTATCTAGTGACATAAAGTTTTTAAACAACTCAAAATCAAAATGGATGTGTTTTAATAGGTTGTTGTGAAAAAAGAAAGAGAGAGAGATAGAGAGAGAGAGAGATGTTTCCATTCAACGGTGAGTGCTCCCGAGTCACGTCCATGTCATCTTATACGGTCGTATACCCGTGCTCGTCCGCCCTCGTCAATGCGTCCAGCTGTGCACAATCAATTCCGTGATTGCCGCCTCCGTTCGCCAGCGACATTGCACATCAAATGTTCAAATCCCAACACAATAACGTGAAGATTGTGAACCTGGCTTACCATATGTGGAGAGCGCGATAGCTGGGAATTGATTCTCTGTTGTCGCGGTATACACGAGCTATCTCGCGTGTGTGTCACGGTCGTGATCCCTGTGATCACGGCTTGCATCATGTTCGTGATCTCGTATGATCACGGCTGGTCATACAACAATCTTCCACTTGACCAGCGTGGTCATTGTGTTGGCACTCCTACTATCCATGAGTAGTCTAACTGGAGATCATGAATCGGAGTCTCACTATTCGTGAATACTTCGCAATGACTCAGTCACTCCTGAGCCCCATCAAGCCCACATGCTTGACAAAAGTACTAGTTGCAATTCCTTTTTTGAGAGAATTAGTTAACATATCACTTGTAGGCATGTAGGTAACCGTCACTTCCTTCTTATCCACTATGTCCTGAATATAGTAATACTCAATCTCAATGTGCTTTCCTTTTGAACTGTTGGCTCCACTGTGTATCAAGCTTATTGCGACTTGAGTATCACAATACATGGGTAATGGTCCTCTGATCAGATCTAGCCCTAGTTCCAAAAGGAAACGCTTGAGCCATACACCATGGGTGGTTGCTGTACTACAAGCAATATACTCAGCATCATGTGTGTGTCTAGCCACACACCCCTGTTTCTTGCTGCTCCAAGAAACGACTGCACCACCCAAAAGGAACAAGTGACTTGAGTAGACTTGTGATCTCTATATCACCGCTGAAGTCTGCATCTGAATATCTTACTGACTCGAGAGTATCAGCCTTGTATGTCAACTTCAAGTGTACCGTGCCCTTCAGATATCACAGTATCCTCTTAATGACCTCCAAATGAGCCTTCTCGAGATTACTTTGAAATATGATAACTAAGCTTATCGCGTAAGCCAAATCGAATCTCGTACAAAGCATCACATACATCAGACTACCTATTGCTTCTACATAGGGCTCACCTAAAGGATCTTGCCCTTCGTTGGGACATTGACTTTTACTCAGAAATTTCTCAATCATAAGCGGTTAGTGCAGAACTACTATTCTGCATCCCGAACCTCCTCAGTACATTATTAATGTACTGTTCCTAACTTAAAAGCTCCTTGAGTTTCTGTCACGATTGATTTGAATGCATAGTACATAGGAGGCCTCTCTCATGTCTGTCATTTCAAATCGCATGCTTAATCTTTTCTTAATCTCATTGAGCATCTCTAAATCATTTCCGGCAAGCAGTATGTTATCTACATACAATGACAATATGACAAAATTGATCTCACTCTTCTTGATGTAGACACAATGATCCAATTTGTTTGCCTTGACACCAAATTGGATTATCGTCTCATGGAACTTCAAGTACCATTGGCTAGATAATTGTTTTAAGTCATATAATGATTTTCAGAGTTACACTTGATTCTCTTGGCCTTTCACCTGAAATCCTTCAGGTTGTCGCATATATATGTCTTCTAACAGGTCTCCATTTGAAAATGTTGTCTTGACATCCATTTGGAACAACTCTGAATTCATATATACCACTATCGTTAAGATCATCCGAACCGACGCAAACTTAGCCACCAGAGAATAAGTCTTATGAAAATCTATCCCGACTTGTTGAGTATAACCCTCGCCACCATTCTCGCTTTGTGCCTATCAAGAGAACCATCAATGTGGAACTTCCTCTTGAATACCCATTTGCACCCTATCGTTTGCCTACCTTCTGGCAAATCACATAGTGCCCATATTCCGTTGTTGTGAATCGAGTCTAATTCAGCTTTCATGGCGCCCCCATGACTCCGATTCACTAGAAGCCATCGCTTCTCTATACGAAATAGGATCTGTACAATCCTCTATCTCAATATCAACGGAGTAACACGACACCTTGCACTCATACAATACATAATCATCCAAATGTACGGGTGTTAACCATGGGCGTTTGGTGTGTCGGTTATACTCTGTGGAAATAATGAGTTCCTCCACTTCTTCCAAAGGCATATCATTTTGTGAAACATCAACTCCCTTTGCTGGATAGTACAGTGTATCATCGGAGTTGTCTCCGCCATCTCCTAGAATTGTGAGGGGATCATCATCCTCATGTACTTGCTCCTTTTCATTCTCAAGAAATGTAGCATCACGACTCTCTATAAGGCTTTTTTTCCTGGTGGAAGAATCTATACCCTTTGGATTGTTCATTGTATTCAATAAACCTGCACGTTTTCGTCTTAGAGTCCAACTTGTCCTAAGTTGACTAGGAACTAATACGTGTGCTTTACATCCCCACTTTCGGATATGGATCATCTCGGGCTTCCTGTCATTCCACAACTAATATGGCGTTGATTCTACAGACTTGGTGGGAATCTTATTCTGTATGTAACTCACGGTCATCAATCCCTCGCCCCAAAAGTGTATTGGCACACCCGAGTAGTACAACATACATCTCACTGCATTCATCAGAGTCCTATTCTTTCTCTCTGCTACACCATTCTGTTGTGGCGTATACAACATCATAGTCTGCCTACGTATGCCTTCTGAAATGCAGCAGTTCTCAAATTCCCGGGAGGTATATTCTCTTCCTCTGTCTGTCCTTAGGCACCTTATAGGTCTTCCTAACCTTTTCTCTACGTGTTCCTGTACCTCTTGAAATTCTCAAAAGCTTCTGACTTTCTCTTTAAGAGGTATACATAACAATATCTAGAGTAGTCGTCTATGAATGTAATAAAGTATTTTTTTCTCTTATAAGTAGGAGCAGTCAATGGACCACAAATGTCTGAATGAACTAGTTTCAACAACTCTATTGACCTTGTCCCCATAGAAAACAAGGTCCTTGTCATTTTCCCGGTCAAGCAATGCTCACAAGGCATTGTCTTTGCACCGAAGATGTTGGATACTAACTTCATTTTCTTTATTTATTTCATTTTTTAGTTTCCTGGATGTTCTAATCACTCATGCCAGAGATCATAATCAAACATATAACAAATAATATACTTGAAAGAGTCTTTTATTACTTCACTCTTTATTACATTCATGCAGAACAGGGAATGACCGGGCACATACCTTCTGGTTGCATACACCTTCGTGTTCTTGCCTATCGTGACACGACCACTATAAAATCTAACTTCAAAGTCCTTTTGCAAAAGGACAGGAACCAGAGATCAAATAGCGCCTTATTCCTGGCGCATAAAACAAATTCTTGAGTATTACAAAGTTATCTCCTAGGTCTAGCTTATACTCAGCAATTCCCTCCAAATCGAGATAGGTGTTGTTGTCCATGTAGATCCTCTGCTCCCCTTTTGTGATTTCGTTGAAGTCAATGAGACATTCCTTGGTCTTGGCAATGTGGCGAGTTGCTCCAGAGTCGATCCACCACTTTTCAATGTCAGTCGTAGTTACACTCCACCACCATGACAAATGAGGACTTGCTAGTGCCTGCGTCTTTGACCGATTTTCCACCTCCTTGTGCGCCTTTGTTGCCATCTTGCCCAGATCCTATAGGACAGTTTGCCTTGAAGTGGACAAACTTCCCGTAGATGTGGCAAGCACCTCTTGCAATCTTGCATTGTCCTGCCCTGAGTTTGAACTGCTTCTTCCTACGGCTGAACCTTGGCCCGCCTTGCTTGCGATGATGCATAGCATGGGCTTCCTCCTCCTGCCCTTCAGCAGATTCCTCCACTTCGAAGATATCTATCTTCTTCTTCCCCTTGGCCATGTCCTATTCGATAGTCAAGATGGAGGGCAGTTCAGTAACCCGCTTGATCGACTCGTTCACCCGAATAATCGTGGCGGTCATGTCAAAAGCAGGTGGAAGACTGTTCGACACTAATGTTATTTGCAGCGGTTCTAGCAGTGCGCATCCCGCAGCTTCCAAGTCTTTTGCCATTACAATCATTTTGTTGACATGGTTGGACACATTTTCGTTTGGCTTCATTTTACAAGTGGTGTAACGATGCAAAAGTAATTGTACATTCATGTCCCTTTTGGACGCGTACTTTTTTTAAGAGCTTCCCAAAGCTCAAAGACATTATCATGGGTCTCAAAAACCTTAATCAAATTGTCCTCCATATACATGAGTATGAAGGTCCTCGCTTTCTCATCACCAGGTTTCCTTTGCTCCAACGCTGCTACGTGAGTTGTCTTCTGTTCATCAGAAGCCCCCTCTGGAAGTACTAGTGGAGTGACATCAATATAGCTTTGCAAGCCGTCGTGAACTAAGGCATATCTTATTCCGCGATAAAACGACTAAATTTGGCTAGTTCCGCGGCCATAAATTTAGACATTTTCTATAAAATTTCAAAGACTTCAAAAATTAGTTTTATGCGAAAATAAATTTAATGAAAATATACTAAAAATTGTTGTCCAAAATATATAAATTAATTATAGAAACTATACTAAAAGTGTTTTCTAAAATTATTTTGTCCAAAAAAAAATTAACAGAAAATATACTAAAAAATATTTTCTAAGATAAATTTATCTGAAAATAATAAAATTATTTTCTAAATTTAATCTGTCCGATAATAAATTTAACAGAAATTATATTAAATTTATTTTCTAAAATTAATTTATCTGAAAATAAATTTAACAAAAAATATACTAAATTTATTTTCTAAAAATTAATTTATCCAAAAATAAATTTAACAGAATATATACTAAATTTATTTTCTAAAATTAATTTATCTGAAAATAAAGTAATAAAATAAATTATTTTCAAGATTTAATTTGTCCGAAAATAAATTTAACAAAAAATTATACTAAATTTATTTTCTAAAATTAACTTCTCCGAAAATAAATTTAACAGAAAATATACTAAATTTATTTTCTAAAATTAACTTATCCGAAAAAAAATTTAACAGAAAATATACTAAATTTATTTTCTAAAGATTAATTTATCCAAAAAAATGTAACAGAAAATGTACTAAATTTATTTTCTAAGATGAATTTATTTGAAAAATAAACTAATAAAATAAAATTATTTTCTAAATTTAGAGTGTCCAAAAATAAATTTAACAGAAATTATACTAAATTTATTTTCTAAAATTAATTTATCCAAAAAATAACAGAAAATATACTAAATTTATTTTCTAAAAAATAATTTATCCGAAAATAAATTTAACAGAAAATATACTAAATTTATTTTCTAAAAAATAATTTCGTCCAAATCTAAGTTTCTAAAAACTTGCTAAATAAATTTATATCTAAGAACAATAAATAATTAATTGTAATAATTAAACAATAATCAAATGACTAATTGTAGAAAATAACAACTTAATAGAATGGGCCAAAAAGAATTTAAATTGTATCGGCCTTTTAATGACAGAATAATAGATTAAAAATTTAACTGAGACCAGATTTGATCTAAACATGCATCAACGATTCAAATTAGAACATATAAATCATATTAGATCTACGATTGAGATTAATACATAAAAAAATCATGTGGTTCACATCTGAATGGAATTATAACAGTCCATATCTAATCATGCATATATAAATAAATCCTATGGTTCATATTAGTATAAGATTATAACGGTTCAGATCAGATCATGACATGCATCAAAGGTTGAGATTAAAATCATGTAAATCATACAAGATCGACGGTTAGGATCATATAAGTAGTACTATGATTCAGATCAAGTAGAAATAGATATATGGTCAGGATTGTCTGGATTTAATTCTACGGCCGATATGAAAATGGATCAGATAAGTTAATCAACGATCGAGATCAAGCAGAGGAGAAGAAATTGACGATCACGATTGATATCGAGTAAAAACATTGTTCATCTTCTCCGTGGCGCGTACCTCACACCAGCGAGATAGGGGATTGTGTTCGAGTGCGCGGGACTACTATTTTGCATCCCGAACCTCCTAATTACCTTATTAATGCTCTAATACCAAGTGGAAGATAGTGCTCGAGGGCGTTCCGGCTAATGATCAACGCATTCGCGGGTTCAGGAAGGGTCTTCGAAGAAGTATGGCACGATCTGTTGTGACAATTTGGTGAGGCGTCACGCGAATTGGTGTGTTCGTCGACGCGGCAATTACCAGGGCGGACAGTAATCAACTGATTCGACTGTGAAGAGATGTTGCGGATGGTCAGTGTGGCTTTGGGGAGACAACAGAAGGTGAGAGACAACCTATGAGAGTTCTCTGGAGTCTCTGAAGAAGTTCGCTAGTGGAGGCGATCGGAGATGCGTTACTGGACGCTCTAATACCAATTGAAGAGAGAAAGAGAGAGAGAGAGAGC
>LTAE01004691.1:0-24579 GCA_001647135.1 Pontederia paniculata | reverse complement strand
ATATATATATATATATATATATATATATATTACTCTTATTTCAGACTTGATGTTGAGCGGTTATAATGAAAAACAATAATATAGTGAAATCTCTTTGCAGGACGTAGCCTTCTCTAAAAGGTGAACATGGGTAAATCTGTGTGTGTTCTCTATTTTTCTGCATTCTCTCTTTGTGATCTTCTACTTGTTCTCGAATTTTCCCATCAATTAGACGCTTCCTCTATGAAATATACCTCACATATTGAACCCTTAATCCTTGCTTTATTTTTAGTCTTTTTTTTCAAGTACAACATGCATCTTTCAAATGGGTACATCCATCAATATTATACAAGACTCGCAACTTTTGCTTCATATGGTAAATGCATGACTAAATGCTCTATCACATCAAAAAATGAAGACGGAATGTTCGTACAAACATATAAAATATTTTTTTTGTCATGGTAATTTATAATGGTTTAATTTTTTTTAAATCATCACCAATTTTTAACACTTTTTTAATATTTAATTATGTGACTATTTAAAACTTATATAGAATATTTCAAAATAATACTATATTTATTATTTTCTATGTAATTATTTTAGGTCTATAAAAGTTTTATCTATTTTATTTAATGTATTTTTCATAATTTAACTTTTTGAATATGTATCCATAACATATTTTCCACTTAACACTATTTTCCCCTCTTTTAAATATTTAATTATTTAACACATTTCTACCTCTTACTAACATTTAATTTTTTATTTTATCATAATTATTTATAGTGTTTAATATTTTTTAATCACCATCAATTTTCATCTTTTTTTATAACTAAATGTGACTATTTAAAACTTAAATAGAATATTTTACATAATACTATATTTATTATTTTCTATGTAATTAGTTTAGGTCTATAATAGTTTATCTATTTTACTTAATGTATTTTTCATAATTTAACTTTTTGAATATGTATCCATAACATAATTTTTCACTTTTTTAAAATATTTAATTATGTGAGTATTTAACATATTTTTATCTCTTACTAACATATAAAATCAATTTTATTTTGTCATGGTTTAATCTTTTCTAATCATCGCCAATTTTCACATTTTTTAATATTTAATTATATTATTATTTGAACTTGTAAAGAATGTTTGTATATAATATCATATTCATTATTTTCTATGTAATTGTTTTAGGTAGTTTTATCTATTTTATTCAATGCATTTTCATGAATTATCTTTGTGAATATGTATCCATATATCTCATAATGTAAGTGATGAAGTGTGAAAATAGGTTATAATTTGAAGGAGGAAAATAAAGCTAAACCTATAAATATAAATGGCTCGTTCGTAATAAAAAGTTTCTGCAACACATTGATCATTTCAAGTGAATAAACTTATTTTTCATGATGATGATATTGAGTGATTGTTTACAACATCATTTGCTATCGATTATTGATACAATAGCTTCACATTGGTGTCAATTAATATTGTTAGAAAATCGTCACAATTTTGTAGCAAACTAGATAGTATTAGCTATATAATCGAGAGTACTTTGCAATCGACTTGGGTTGTAATTTAGGGACAACTTAGAAACATATATTTTCGTCACTAAATCGGGCACAATCTAGTCGCTATATTACCACCAAACTCAAACAATTGTCCTGTCTCAAATTTGTCACGAATCTATCACTGTTTGTGACTACGTTGGGACGATATTTTCAATAACAAATATTATGTAGCTAATCAATCAAATTCTTATAGTGATTTTCAATTCGGTAAAGCAATGCACAGAACAAACACTCGGTTATATCCATACGGATTGTTAGGATTCCTCTCATGTTCATCCTTAGGAAGTTATATGTACTTCTTGTCTATGATTGATGACTACTCAAGAATGACATGACTATTCTGATGAACACAAGAGCGATCAATTGAAGTCTTCAAGGCTCTCGTCGAGAATCAAACGTCGAAAAAAGTGAAGCGCCTTCGTATCGACAATAGATTAAAGCTCTATTCTTCTAAGGTTGATCAGTTCTGCAAGGTTGAAGGTGTTGCTAGACACTACATTGTTAGAGACACACCATAGCAAAATAAGGTTGCAAAATACATAAACATAACACTTCTAGAGAGAGCACAGTGCGTGCTCTCAAATTTTGATCTGAATAAATTATTTTGGGCTAATGCTATCAGTATGTCTTGTTACTTGATGAATTAGAATTTTGTTACTGCAATTGATCTCAAAACTCCTATTAAGATATGATTTGAAATCTTGTTGATTACAATATTCTAAAGTTTTTTTGATGTCGTGCTTATTATCATGTCAGCAAAAAAAATGTTGATCCATGGGTCAGGAAGGAGTATTTGTAGGATATGGTGCAGGTGTAAAAGGCTACAAAATCTAGTTCCTGCTAGAGCACAAGATTATCCATAGTAGAAATATATCTTTTGATGAAGCTTTAATGTTTCAATCAAAAGTGGAAGTTGTTGATTCAACAAATGAGAGTGTCAACAAACAAATGGAGTTTGAGATAACTCCAATAAGAGATGACGCAAAAGTATCACCTCAAGTTCAACAACAAGAATAGATAGAACCTGAACAACAGTATGAAAAGCAACCAGAAGAGGTGATGCTAATTATTGTTGGACATCCTCATAGACAAGTATGTCTTTCTAAGCAATATGACTATAAGGACATGATTGCATATGAATTTCAGGTGGTCGAAGAGGTGGAGTCATTTAGCTATAGGGATGTCATCGCATGCGCAAAATCTAAATAGTGGATTGCGATGATGAATGAGGAGATGAAGTCTCTTCACAATAATCAAACTTGAGAGCTAGTCAAATTATCAAAAATACAGAAAGGTCGTCTGTTGTAAGTGGATCTTTAAGAAGAAGCTTGAAATTTCTAAAGTTGAAGGCATCCATATACAGGACAGGACATGTCTAGTTGTTAAAGGATACAGTCAGAAATAGGTTGTGAACTATAATGAGATATTCTTGCTAGTTGTTAGACACACTTTTATCTGACTATTACTTACCATTGTAGCACATCATAATATAAAGCTTGAACAGTTAGATTGTCAAGACTACCTTCTTGCATGAATAACTTGAAGAAGACATCTTTATGAGCCGGCCAGAGAGATTTTCCTTTCAGGGTAAGGAAGGACCAAGTTTGCAAGTTTAAGAAGTCCTTATATGGATTGAAGCAGACTCCTAGATAATGGTACAATATGTTTGATAGTTTTATTATCAGTAAGGGGTTCGACGGGTGAAGAACTTGAAGAAGGCATCCTTATGAACCAACCATAGTGATTTTTCTTTCATGATAAGAAATACCAAGTTTGCAGGTTGAAAAAATCTTTATATGATAAAGTAGTTTCCTAGACAATTATACAATATGTTTGACAATTTTATAATTAGTAAGGGGTTCAACATGTATCATTATGATTGTTGTGTGTATTACAAGAAGGTGAAGGATGATTTATCATCTTTCTGCTCTTATAAGTTGACGATATGCTGATTATTGTTAGGAACATGTCGGACATTCATAATTTGAAGATGCTCTTTAGTGCAGAGTTATATGAAGGATCTTGATGTAACACAAAAAAATATAAAGAAGGAGATCTGCATGAACTATGCAAAAGGGTAAACTCTTCTTATCTTTGAAAAGTTATATTCAAAAGATTTTATTTGTGCACCAATAAAATTCTTGAGTATTCCATCATCTTCAAATGTGCACCTCTCAATAATTATTGCACATTAGTCAAATGAAGAAAAAAAGGAGTTAAGTCTTGGGTTCCTTATGCTAGTGTTTGAAAGTTTGATGTATATTATGGTGTACACTAGATCTGATATAGCGCATACTATTAGTATTGTCAGCAAATTTATAGGTAACCTTGGAAAGGTGCTAGTGTTTGAAAGTTTGATGTATATTATGGTGTACACTAGATCTGATATAGCGCATACTATTACTATTGTCAGCAGATTTATAGGTAACCTTGGAAAGGAGCACTAGCAAGCAGCGAAGTGCATCCTTCAATGTCTAAAAGGAACATATGATATTAACCCCATTTATGAAAATGATATAGAGTATTTGGTTGATATTTATTTTGATTAGAGTTATGCTGCAAATGTGGATGGGATGAGATCAATGATAGAATATGTTTTCACACTGGGCAATTTTGTTATCAGTTGGAAAACTACGCTACAATCATTGATTACATTGTCTACTACGGAGGCAGAGTACATGACACTAACAAAAGTTACTAAGGAAGACATCTGATTCAAAAGTCCTAGTTGAAGATTTTGGATTACACCAAGATCAAACTACATAATTCTATGATAATTTGAGTGTAATATGATTAGCCAAGGATCAAGTGCATCATGAACATATTGACATCAGACATCACTTCATTCGTACATAAAAAGAGGATCAAAGTGAAGATTGACACATAAGATAACTCAGTTGACATGTTCATAAAGTCAATTCTTACTAGCAAATTTCAACATTGTTTAAACTTGCTCAACATTAGCAGATGGCAACAACCCCATGATGAGGGACTCATGGTGTGAAAGATGAGTTCTTTAGAAGATTTAAATCAAGGTTGAGATTTGTTGAAACTGCTTTGAATCGTAACTCTAATGCTAGGGTTGGGAGAGTTTGAGGAGTTATTGTTATCCTCTTTGTAAATTTTTTATCAACAACATTTTTGACGTCGCTCGAGGACGTAACCCACTTCGTAAATCTCATGTGTCTTTTTTGTGTGCGATATTATGTTCTCTGATATCTCCAACATTATTGATTCCAAAAACTTTAGTTTCATTCCAATCCTAAATATATATTTTTTTATATAAAGAGACATTCATTAGGATAAAATAAAAAGAAGATATATAACCTATATCTTTTTTTTTGGTTCGTAAGCCTAATAATAAGGCTACACAACCCACGAGCCCTTCAGTCATCCAAGATCTCAAGTAATAGGCTGCAATTTTTGGGTTCAAACTTCAAAATTTTATCGATCCTTATTAATTTTGGATTATTATAAGATTAAAAAACTATTAATTTCTCATTCTTATTTTTAAATTTAAAGATAACAATTGAACAATAAAATATTTAAAAATAATTATATGAAAATACACTAAATTATTTTTGTTTTAATGTTATACTATTTTCTTTTACATCGGCCCTGTGTTGCTATTTTCTTCTTCAATTACCAATACATCTAAAATGATATATTAAATTCATATAATAAATTTATATTATGATCATCTTTTGGGGATCATAATCATTGTTTTGAATTAAACAATTGAAGATAGTATATATCACTGTATTAAAACAAATGTATCTTATAATATGTTTTCCTTTAAACTTTTTATCCATATTACATCTTAGTTATTGGATAAATGAATATTTTTTAAACATTTTGATTAAATTTTATATTAATTTTTTAGTGGGACCGATATCTATAACTGCTAACACTTGACTGAATTGGTGTTAATAATTAAATATGAAAAGAATATATTTACTATTTAGATAATAATAATTATTTAATTTTATGATTATTATAGTTATAAGTGAAACTTATAAGGAAACTTTTTGAAGTACACATATTTGAACTCAATACTTATTTGAGCAGAAGAAAAGTTGTTTACTACTTAATCTCAACCACCGTTTGATTAAACCATCCTATATTACATTTATCATTGTCCATCAAATTTTATGGATTTGATCCGATGACTTTGTAGCTACACAACTTATGATTTAAATGATAATTATGAAAGTCAAATTGATCATCAATTGAGTTATTCTTTAATCAAATGATTACCTATCTGCACGTATTTCAGACAATGTAATTAAATGTTTATTTTAATAACTATGTATCAATTTATCTTATGAGTAAATAACGGTAATCTTATTTCCAAGCTAATATATCTCCATTGAGAAATATGATAAAGTATACAAGCAATGTTTCGGAAATTGAACTAGAGTGGTCGATCGTGAACCGATTGCGGGTCCGATCCAATTTAATATACAAAATCAATTTTATAGAAAACTGGGAAGAACCAAGATGAACCAAAATATTGAGTTGAATAAGAAAAATAGGTTCAACCGGTTTTTTTAGATTAAAAATGAAAAGAAAATTAGATCAAACCTTTTATGAAAAATGGAAAGTGGAAACAAAATAAATTTACCCATAACTATGTCCATTAAAAAAAAGTAAAAACAAGAAAGTACATAAAAGGAAAATTTGACAATTAAAAAAATACTTATTAATTGTTGTAAAAATAAAAAGAATCATAAAGGAATATTGGAAAGACAATGAAAAAGAAAATACTCATGAAAAAAAAGAAAGTGAGGAATGGAAAGAACAATCATAAAAGAGAAATGTTAAGAATAAATGAAAATTTGTGAAAAGAAAAAACTATTTAGAGAAAAATAATTAAGATAAATAATAAAGGAAGAAGGAGAGCGATGTTAGGCATTAGCGTGTTCACCGGGTCAGGTCAACCCGGTGAACCTCGACCATCCGAACCGACCCAAACCGAATTGGGTCGGTTCAGTTTTCTGATCGAGACCCGATTTAATAAGACCCAACATGATGACCCGATTTTTTTATTTTTTTAAATCAAAGTAGTTTTAATTTAATTTAAAGGTTAATTTAAATTTAAAATTTAAATATATCATAATAAAATATAAAAAAAATATTTTATGCTTTAAAATGAATACTAAATATAATGATTCGTACTAAATACTAAAAAATATAATAAAAATGAACAAAAATATAAAAAAAAATAAAATAATTAATCAGGTGACCCGATCCGATCCAATCCGACTTTGGATGAGTTGTGTTGGATCGGGTCGAGATGCCAAAAAGAGCATTATCCGATTCAAATCGATCCGACCAAAATTGGTCGGGTCAGTTCGGGTTTGGGCTCGGATTGGGTCCAACCTGATCCGTGAACATCCTATTAGGCACCAAATAAATATGCAATTATTATTATTAATTTAGAAATTAATACATTTAAATTTAATAATGAGTATATATTATCATTGGATTATTTAATTATTTTATGAATGCATGTAAATCATTATTATTTTTTATTATTTTATATATGTATTTCTTTTAAAATATAATATTAGTTATTTTATAAAATTTGATTCAGTCCGATAAAGCCGATTCAATAGTGATCTAATCGAAAATGCCGATTTGATCAACCATCCAATCCTCAAAACATTGTATAGAAGTATAATCAACCTATGAATGCCAAATGTTTAATCATTAATTATTTGATCATCTTTTTCAACGTTAAAGTGATCCGATGACCATACAAATAAAATCAAATTAATTGATATCGTAATTTGTTTAGTCATAAGATTGTTAAATCTATGAGCTCACCTCTATGAAAGGCGAGCTCATCTTTTGAGCTCGTCTATGAGATCGTGCGAGCTCGCATATGCAAAAAACGAGCTCATGCGATGAGTTTGTCTTTCTCGAGCTCGTGTGAACGAGGGATTCTCGCTCGCGTCCTATGTGAGAGGCGACAAATGATAACTTCTAAATTCTTTTATTACCATAATTAAGTCTTAATACCACCCTTTATTTAAGACTAAGTAGAAGAATGGCCCACCCTTTAGAACGAGTATATTAACTGATATTTTTATTTGTATGTATTATATTTAAAATTTTAAAGTTAAATAAGAGCTTCTTCCTTTAAAATTCAATTAAAAACGTACACTAAATTAGATAATATAAAATTATTTGTTAATGAATATTTTATTATTTTTATAAATATTTTGGATCCCTTAAAAAGTTTTTTGAGTTTTAGACAATAACTAGCTAACTCTCATGATATTAATATACACATAATTATCATTTCTTTTTAAATTTTATAAATAAAATATACTTATTATTAAAAATTGGCATAGGGCTAAGGTCCCTCTCAAATTCGTTTATTTGGATTATGGTATTAGGAGGAATACGATAGAAGATGAATGAGTGAAATAAGTTAAATCATATTTAAATTAAAAAAAATAAAATAATCATAAGAGTTTTGAATGGATAAATTATAGTTTCAAAGTTTAAATTTTTTACTCCATCAAATTAGTGAAATTAAAGTAGATAAATTTTGTTAGACAAAAGTATTCTTTTGAATAACACTTTATAATCTCTCTCTAACTCATTCTAGATGATAGTTTTTATTATTTTAATTTGCAATAGAGGAATATTTGACTTAACGAAATTTTGGCGTTCATTTATTCATTTGTCTCTTTCAACTTATTCAATAATTATTTTATAGTAATATCTATTTAATTTCTATTTTTTCACATTTATTTTTTTTCGTGCTGATTTTTTTCTCTATTGAGTGTCATCATATTTTTTTTCAAACTAATTACATTTTTTTATTAGAGATAAATTATTATTTTTATGATTTTTTCTACTATTATCATTTTTAATAATGCTCATATTGATGTCATGGTAAGATTATTTTTTCGCTCTTTTTATACTTATCTCTTATCTTCGATCTTTTTTAATAAATAGAATAAAAAGAAAAAATATTATGGAAAGGAAATATGAAATATATAAGGAGAAAAAAGAAAAATACAGACATAAGAGAACGTAAGAGATATAAAAAGAAAAAAAAGAAAAGATAGACAAAGAAAAAAATATAAAAAGAAAGTCAGATAAAACTTAAAAAATATATAATAATATTATATCTATTACATATCATAGATTTTCTATTTTATATTTATTAAAATTTTGTCCAAACAATTTAATTTAGCATATTTATCTTCATAAAACTTTATAAATAATACTACATTACACTTCACTCTCTTATATTGGACCATCTAATTACATTCCTTCATTAATTAATTCTTAAATAAAACTTTAAGAAACGAGAAAGTTTAGATATGATAATTAGTATGATTAGAAAATAACCTTTGAAAAAAATTAAAGAATTTAAGTGGGATCCAACCGCACGAGTGACGCACGTAGAT
This sequence comes from Pontederia paniculata, assembly GCA_001647135.1. NCBI lineage: Eukaryota > Viridiplantae > Streptophyta > Magnoliopsida > Commelinales > Pontederiaceae > Pontederia > Pontederia paniculata. The sequence continues at coordinate 15,599 of LTAE01004691.1, read as the reverse complement.
GCACCGTAGAAGCCAAGCCAAGCTGAATCTTTAGACTACGTTGCCATTACATGCGGATTAAAAAAATATATATAATAATATTCTCTTAAAAATATATTTATTACGTGACGCGATATTTATTACTTTCTCTCTCCTCCAAGCGTCGCCACCGTCTCTCTCCCGTTTCTCGATTCCTCTCTTTCTCTCTCCTCCTCCTCCTCCGCCTCCTCCTCCTCAAAATTATCGTTCAAAACCCTCTCTTTCTCAACCCTACTTTCCTCGTTCCTTTCGATCTCCACGAAGCAAATCCCCCAATTAGATCTCCAAATCTCGCGAATTCACAGAGGTTTCATGATCGAATCTTAATCTACTAGGGTTTCCCTTGTTTTCTCTCGTCGTTGGAACCAGTTCCGATTCCTTTTGGATGCATGGCGTCGGGTGCTCTCCTCGGCGGCGGCCCCGGCGAAGACAAGCAACAGCAGCGGCGGTTCGCCTCTGAGGGCAAGGTCTACAGGCGCAAATCCTTCAACAAGTCCTCCAAACCCTCCTCCGTTAACCCTTCCTCTTCTGATCCCCCTCCTCCGCCACAGCCCGCGGTCGCCGCCGCCGCCATCGCCTCCGCCGCCGCGGATGACGTCGCCTCCTCTCGCCCCGTCCCGCTCGCCACCTCCGACGACGCGTCCTCCAGTTTGAACCGCCCGAATCCTCCGCAGCCCCAACCCCACGACGACGATGCAAACGACAACAGCTTGCCGCCGCTGCCGCCGCCGCCCGTCGCCAACGGGCACCGCCCCGGTGTCGTTACTATCAGCCTTGCATCCCGTTCCCGCCAGGAGATGCGGGAGCTCCGACGCAAGTTGGCAGCAGAGCTCGCGCAGGTCCGCGAACTCTCCAAACGCATCGAGGCCCATGAGCTCCAGCTCAACGCTGCAGCCACTCCTTCCGGGGCGACCGCCCCGCCCCCTGCCGGCTACACCGTCTCCCAACTCTCTGTTACCGACCCCAACACCCCCGTCGCAGGGAAAAGGACTTCTGAGGCTGTCACTCCTGGCACCCGTGTGACCAGCGCCAATCCTTTCCGCCGTCAGCTTAGCGTCTCTGTGGCCACTAGCGATGTCAACCTAAGTGAGGGGTTCGAGAAGGAGAAAAGGACGCCCAAAGCTAACCAGTTCTACCGCAATTCTGACTTCATCCTCGGGAAGGAGAAAATCCCGCCTCCTGAGCCCCTCGGACACAAGAAATCCAAGGCAAATGGAGGAAAGAAACATTCTTCGGAGTGGTCGGATCATGGTGCCCATGCTGCTGAGCAGAAGCTCTATGCACAGGCATTTAAGAGTTGCAACGTTCTTCTTGGGAAGCTGATGAAGCACAAGCATGCGTGGGTGTTCAACAAGCCTGTTGATGTCAAGGGCCTCGGTTTGCATGACTATTACAATATCATCAAGCACCCAATGGATCTTGGTACTATAAAGTCCCGACTCTCGAAGAACTGGTACAAGTCGCCTCGTGAATTCGCCGAGGATGTGAGATTGACCTTTCATAATGCTATGACTTACAACCCAGAGGGGCAGGACGTCCATTTCATGGCCAAGGATTTGTTGAATATGTTTGAGGAGAGGTGGCCTGCGATAGAGGTTGAATTCGCTTACGCTTTATACCCACCTGTTCCAAAGAAGCCTCCACCCCTTGACATGAGGATGCTTGAGAGGTCAGATTCCACTGTGCATCCTGTGGCCGTTGAACCCCGAACGAAATCCATCAGCCATCCGGCTCATATTGGCCGTCTACCAGCTTTGAAGAAACCCAAAGCAAAAGATCTCAATAAGAGGGATATGACATTTGATGAGAAACAAAAGCTGAGCAACAACCTGCAGAATCTGCCACCAGAGAAGCTGGAGAACATTGTGCAAATTATCAAGAAGAGGAACACATCTCTTAGCCAGCACGATGATGAAATCGAAGTTGATATTGATAGCGTGGATGTGGAGACCCTTTGGGAACTAGATAGATTCGTAACAAATTACAAGAAGAGTCTTAGTAAAAACAAAAGGAAAGCTGAGCTTGCCATTCTAGCAAGGCAAGAGGCTGAAAAAGATGCACAAGATATGATGCATGAAAGGGTATAAGTAACTCTCTTTCTTTATATTCTCAAGTGTCTGAGCTGTGAAGTGAACGCAAAATAGTTGATTAATTGCATTTATTGTTTTTAGCAGATTCAACAGGCTGTTACTGCAGAAGCACCTGAAAAAGGTAAGACAGGGTTGATAAACATATCTTTGAATTATTTATATCATGCTTTCATTTTTAATATTGGTGGATGAGAAATATTTGGCTTTGTTCAGTTCCTAGTGGAGGAGAAAGGAAGACTGATAATGCTAGTAGATCAAGCAGCTCTAGCAGCTCCAGCAGTGATTCTGGATCCTCTTCAAGTGGTAATGAATTTTTGTTTCCCTAGAAGGCTCACTGCATCATAAAATGCTACATACGACAACATGTCGGTTGCATGAATGTGTCAAACTGTTGGCTCATTTAAAGTGCAATTTTGCAGATTCTGACAGTGAAAGTTCATCCGGATATGGTTCAGATGCTGCCCATTCGCCTCATACGTGAGCAGATCCTATTAGGTAGGGTTTACTATTGCCATGTGTACTGTTAAGTGCAAAGTAACTGGGTTGTTGCTTATGTTACTCTTTAACTCATTGTAGAATCTGTTACAAAAAGTGGAGTAACTTCTCCCTTGTTATTTTCTAGGATATGAAAAAAATTTAAAGCTTTTTATGTCGACAAATTTGATCTTTATTTTAGCGTCTTTAACATTGGAGCCCAGACAAAATTGGAATATTTTGTTGGTGTAGCTCAGGTTAATATTCTGGATTTGGAATGTTTTTTTTCGATGCATACACGTAGGACATTCTAAGTTTGCATGGCCATAGTGCAGTTACTGGTTTCAAACATATATGGTTACAGGGCACGCGTGAATGATCCTATTACATCTGGGTCCTAATGTCTAATGGAAACCATGTACAACATAGATGAATTCTACTTATTTGAAATGGGTTCTGAATTCAGAATTCATAATATCTTGTAACATAGTTGCATAAATCAAACAATTGGAGAAGAATTGTAGTGGGAGAAGTAAATACGCAAGTAGAAAATATGTGGTGGTGCAAGACACTCTGTTGGTATGAGCTGTATGGATTAGATTTTTTTTAGCTAGACGTTTTATTTTGAGATGTACGTATTTGATGTAAGGAGACTTTTCCATTCAGTGACCCAAAACTATGGTGCTTATGTCGCCATGTAGAAAAATTGTCTGAACCATGCAATGTTATGTCCTCGTCCTTTATTAGTAATAGCGTATAAATAATTATTTTGAGAAGGTATTTGGGTATTAATGTAAAAAATGAACTCATCTTACAGGCTTAAAATTTTTATGAAGATGGTTGACCATGGAAGAATTTTTGTGGTACAAAGAGCTTGAAATTAAATAAAAGCTAAAACACAAGGAGAAAACTAAATTAAGCCTTATTTATTATATGCCACATAGCAAAAATGATGGCGATGATGGATGTTTACAAAAATGGTAGACATCCTTTTCCATCTCAAAAAAAAAAGATGATGACAATGTGAGCTCACAGCATATATAGCCCTAGTACAAAAGGTGCATGGTTTTGTATGTGAGTGGATGTGTCAGGGTATAAGCATAATAAAGGTTGTGAACATGATAAATTCATCTAGAATTGAATTGGTAATCATAAATCCAAATATATCAAAGTGGATCATTCTCAATAGACAAAAGTGAGGAACAGAAACTATGGACCACAGGACAGGAAGATTGAATTAATAGGCACAAAAAGTTCTTTTTCCACTTTCCCTTTTCTCTTGTCGAAGATTATTTACATTTCAACTTACTGAGTTTCTAGCATCCGACCTTATTTAGTTCTATTATCATCTAACCCTGCATTTGCATTACCACCCAATGGATTGCATCAGAATTTTCTTTCTTCATCAGTACAGTTCTGTCTTATAGACTTGATCCCAGCTATCTTTCTCTTTGATTTGGCAGAAAAAGTAATGGTTGTTACTCTTATTCAAAACATATTTTTGGTTTCTCTGTAGACTATAATATCCCAAACTGAATGGTGCATTGAATTAAAAATCAATGTTTTTCTTAGTTAAATATTATCTGTAGATTGATAAGAGACTTTTTGGTTAGACAACTTGATGTATGCATTTCTTCACTTTGATAATTGGACTTTTGATAAACAGCATCAGTGTGGTGTTACATGCACACATGACGAACCGATCCAACTGTTCTAGAGTAGGGTCGACCTGATATACTTTGATGATCTAACCCAACAAGTCGAATCGATGGTTGGTGTGGGACCCTATCTTACCGCATCCCGACCTTGATCGAGTCGAGTACGGGTTGGGGAAATTCAAACTTGATTCAATCAGACCCAATATGTATTTATTATTTTAATTTTATTTCAACTTCTAATATTTTTTCTTATCATTTTTTAAATATTTTTTATTTGTTATATTCGTATTTCATATAATTCATTAGTATTCTCTTACCTTCTTATTTGTTTCTATATTTTTTTTCAATTTTTTATATAATTTTCTATTATGTCTTTAAATATGTTCACTGAATGGAGCAGCTACATTTTTTTGAGATAGAAGAATGACTACAAATTATAGTAGCCATCCTGTATTTATATTAGAAAATAGAATGTACAATTTTCATTTATATCCTACGAAAGTCTAGTGTATCGGCACATCTTGAAAATGCTCCTCAGAAGTGGCTTGGTTAATTGATCAATGGTAGAAATAAATTTTGTTCACTAAATGTTTGGATACAATTTTCATTTATTCCCATGTAAGTCAAGTGCATTTGCACGTCTTGGGATAAATGGCTTGGCTAATTGATCAACCATGCTTGTTAGGGTCAGACTAGACCGTTCGGTCCGATCAATAAATCATTCCATGGTCGACCCTGAATCGAAGAAGCCTTCGGGTGAGCTTGAGGCAGTCAAAGCTGGTCCAAGTGATGGTTCGGCCACCGGAACTGGTTGATTTATATGAACCGCTGGTTCACTACCATAAAAGTTTACAAATTGTAATCCCATCTGTTGATCTCTCCCAAATTTCCATTAATGGGCACTTAACTTTTTTGCTCTCGCCAAATCACTATCAATACTCAACTTTTTTGTCTTCCCCCTGATCCCCATTAGTGCTCATTTAACTTTTTTGTCAACAAAATTAAATGTTTCCTGTTTCTTATTTAGCACTGCATTTTCTGGTCAACGATTATGAGGTGGATGTTGTAGTGTGGTAAATTTGGCTGAACCCATTTGGCAACTCATGCTCACACTTATATGTGTAGTGAGTAAATTTCACAAATGGCCACTCGATCCCCTTTTTTCCAACTCGGTCTCTAACTTTGTTTTGTAACTTAACGATTATCCTACTTTTAAAATCTCAGGCACGGTCATATTGACCATTTATAGACTGTTACCATGTTAGTGTGCCTAGTGGATGAGCTTCTCTATGTCGACACTGACTCTTAAAATTTTCTCTCCTCCATCTCATCTTATAAAATAACAATACAATATTAAAAAATCATCTGCTCACAGAAATTACTGGGAACAACCTTTAGTCTGCTAGTTTAGGAAGATGTCAATGTTAAATTGGGAGGTTTACAGATTTGAGCTTGCTAGTGTTTTGATTGTTTTTGTAGTTTTGGTTGCATTTTTTAGATGAGCAACTTTTGACTTCAGCATTATGTTAGTTGGTATAATAAATTAGACTAATGCATTGAGCCATATAAAAGACCTGAAATAGATATTTTTGTGGAGGATACTTATCCTTTTTCCCTCCAAAATGTAAGGATAATTATCTACTAGCAAAGTAACCCGGAATTTCTTGGTACATCGGAAGATCGGGAGGTGGCATCATGATAAATATGTTGTAATAAGACATCTAAAAATGTTTTTGTATGACATGATAAAAAAAATTTGTGTGCCACCAATTTGCATATTTTTGATGGACCATGGGCATCCTGCATCCCTCTGACTGTATCAGATTTTCTGTCACATTCAATTGCACCACTCTTTGAAGTTCTTGAAGCAGTCCACGTGCTTCAGCAGCCAAAACAAATGAAATTATTTTGCCAAAGTTCTTGCAAAAATAAAAGTTCCATTAGGACATCTGATATGCTGTTTGTATCTCTCACTTCCTCGGAGTAACAAAAAAATAACAAAAGTTCAATTTGATAACGGGGGGTAGAGGTTCCCACTTAATGCAAATAGATCTCTGAATGGTCATCCCTCAAGATAATGGATACTAACATATTCATCAGAGCAGGATGCAGGTCGATTAACATTCAATCGATAGTGAGCTTCTGGAACTCTTTCAGGTTAGGTGGAAGTCAAGACCATTGATCAGGTCTATGTTCCAAGAAGGAAGTGTGTGGCACCCTTTTCTTTTCTGTGATCTTTATGGCTCCAATGCAATGGATGCATATTTAGAGATGAAACAGTTACAGGGAGAACATTGTTGCTGCAGCGGAAAGCTGGTGGGAGAGTGGATGAGATGTTCAAGTTTAACTTTTGATTAGCATGTACATGTAAAGAACCATTATCTTAATAAAATAGATGTCTACTCTTGGTAACCATCCTTTTCCGTCTCAAAATAACATATTCATTAGATGTGGTCAAGACTCTGTCCTGTACAATACCATTAGGACGTGTCATGGGTCGCGCATGCCATGCCCATGCCATGCCACGCTGTGGCCTCTTCGCGCCATACCGTGTCACAAAGTACTTATCCCATAGGCATCATCTATACTTTTGTTAAGGGTCATCCCATGATGTCCCAAATAATCTTCCCTTTCAATGTATTTCTTTTTTAAGCACTTTTGTACTTGATTTCTGGAGAGAGTTGCCAAATGACATCTTTGTAATGAATAGTAAAACTACACCACCTGGATGGTCGTCCACATTTCATGTTATCATTCCAACACCTGTTCCTATTCTTCTCCTTTAAGCTCATATGTATTAAGGACATACTTAATACAAGCAAGCTTTATTAATTCTAATGCACCGACCCAAGCATGACTTGGCAATCCAATTGTCCCTTTGGAATTCTTATTACCCCTCGGACGAAAGTGCCCTTGTGTGCCTGCACTGTGTCCTGTTGCACTTGTGTCACTGCCATATGATGCTCAGCAGTGACCCCCCTGCGCACAGTCATGCCCGTGGACTTGCAAGCCTTCAAGTGTGGTCTTGTTAAACTGCAAAATAAATCTCGCCCTGCTCAATGCTTGAATAGGCTTCTCTAGGCTTCCCCTTCACCTAGACACCCCATCTGGTCAGGACCCTATTACATGTGCACGAGATTGTAGCGACCATGGTTCACTGGGTTAGATGGGTTCCAATTACCAGGGACATTTTAATATCTTATAGTTCTATGACTATATGTGACAGTTAGATAATCTTCCTAGTGAATGTTTGGCCATTTTAACAGCTGATAGTATTAAAATTATGTGATTTCTCTTTTTCTATCTATAAACATGGTTTTGTACTTTATTTTAGTTCTTCTCACTTTTCATTTCATTCTTTTGCAGATAATCCAAGTTGAGAAGCGGACTGCTGAACAATTTCTCTAGAATCGGAGATTGTCATTTGACATGAAAATAGTATTTCTATCAAGATTGAATGATTGTAACCACAGGCTCCTGGCACTGTGGTTAGAAAGTGGTTTGGATGCCAGTAGCCTTTTAGGATCTGTAATTGATTCTCATGCAGATTGTGTATTTTTAGGATGTAACTTAATAGTTAGGGATAGCTTCGGTTTAGCAGCCAATGTATATTTTTTTCTCTCAAAGTCTTGCATAACCAGTTTCTGACAGGATAAAACTAGGTGGCTTTTGTCTTCTTACAATTAATTTAGGTACAAAGGAATGTGGAACTGTTATGATAGTTGTGGAGTAAGCAATACAGTTCCTATTTAACTTGGATCAATTTGGTTTCCTATTGATGATCTGTATGATTTAACCAAATTTGTTAGCTTGTTTCCTCACTAATGGTGTTTGGAGTTCAAGGCCCTCTTGGACTTTCTTTTTTCAGGGGCAACAACCAGTAGTACACAGATGATGGATATATCAATTATCATTGCTATGCAACTAAACATTCACTGGTATCTCAATGGTTTAAATCACATTACCCATTGGAGATCTTCTACTATTGACTAACACTGGATTGTGTTAAAAGTTTAGGCGTTGTTTGCATATAAGATAGTTTGGGTTATGAACTATCGTGGAAGCTTGCATCATTATATACTGGGTTGTGAAAATATGTGGTTTCCTTTTCAGAGTTTTAGAACTTAAATTTCGAATATTTTATTTCATGATTGTTATTGTTACCTTGGTCATGCTGTACATATTCATTACATGGGCATGTAAGCATAGCTTTCATGATTGTTATAAGTCATATTGATTAATTGAAATTAGAGTCCCCAGCCATTACAATGCTCAAGTATAATCCTTTCTGTCCCAAGGTTTGCCCTGTCCATTATCCTGTTATTATCGCAGCTGGGTATGTGCATTGCTTTATAACCTTAGTCAGTATTCTTATAAACTGTTCCAAGATTGAAGGAGGTGCATGTAGTTCTTATAGGCTGTTAAGGCATGGATTACATTTGGATAGAATTTCCAATCCCAATTTTGAGTTGGGTCATGTAACAGTTTGAACCTTCAAATAATATTCTTTTTCACTTGGAATCTTTCCAAGTGCTATCTGCCCTACAAAATAAGGGTGATAAAACCGAAGATGGTTACGTATGTTTTCTTTAATGCTTTTACTGTTACAATTTCTTTTTGGATATCTAGAAGTTTAGTTTATGAGTGGATAAACCTATTACGGTGAATTTGATATTGCCACAGCTCTTTATTGAGGTATCAGTATCCGTGATTATTCAGATGAGAAAAATGTCTTCCAAAAATAATGATGATGTGGTTTCATTAACTTTTTGATTTCACGATTCAACCACGAGAAGAACCCTTTAATCCTTCATGTATTATTAATGTGTAGTCATTGAAGTAGTCGTGCAAAGGTGTTAATGCAATATCAAAGTTCGACAATTAAGCAATACAACTTGATTAATTGATGAAGCCAAATCAGACTGAGAGATGCATGTGCACGACTTAATGGATGCTTGTCATTGCATGGCCACCCTGTAAAGGGGGCTATGCAGGACATTTCTTCCTCTGCAAACTTTATCTCATCACCTTTTTAGTTAATTGATACATCAAGTGGATTTTAGCAAAGCACTACTCATGATTAAAATACTAACTTATAACGTTAGTGGCTTAGCAGCCTTTTGACTAAGTTGGTATCGAGGTGATATGTAGATAATTTGGTGTTATATAATTTTTTCTATTACAAAAAGAGGTTCATAGGTCTAATATGAAAAAAAAGGGAAAAAATAATTTGAAATAAATAGTATATAAATTTCACTAGTAGTGGCACCCCTTGTTCTCCTTTATAGTGTTATCTCACTGTCGTATGTCACAATGCTTAACTGGAACAGCCAGCTTCTTGAATCTGTGCAGGTTTGCCACAAAGGAACATATCAGAGATGATTAGTTAAAACCAGGGATGTCCTTCGCATTATCAATGACCCCGTGGAATAAATTTTAACAATTCATCACTTATTCTCATCCTCATAATTTACTAAAAAATAAGAATATATTGTTTCGCAAATAAAAAAAAAGTTGATTAGTAAAAAATACGGAGAATAAGATTTTAATTTTGATCTTATTCTCAAATCAAATAATACTAAATTGCAAGGTTCATGCCAAGAAACAATTAGTTAGATGAGCACTATGAGAACATAAAAGAATTTAGAGTTAATTAATTTAATTAATTATACGTTTATGTGCATGTATATTATTTTGGGTAAATTTCACGTCTTCGGACTATTAATATCTGACTATTTCGATATTCAAATAGATATGACGAAGATAAATTTTGATCAAAATGTCACTTCTAAAATTTGAATTCTGGACACTAGTTACTTTTCTTTCCAAGACATAATTGCTAATAAATTGTGCACATTCGGTTAAAGAAGAAAAGCCGGAATGCTTGTTTATATCCATATGCCTATATAGCATGCATGCATACATATTGCCATTAAACAAATGATTTTAACTGTTTATCGTTGAATTCATATATAATTTAATTGAAGTCTATGTTTACATTAAGCACTCCACGCAATGATACTCAAGCCCTTAAAAGAAAAGACCATGAGTTGTAAACAACACAAAATAATAATATCTTTGTTCAAGAGAAAGAAAGATCGAAGAGTGATTCTTACATACTCACACAAAACATATTATATATCAATCAGTTTTTGCACTCTGCCTATGCACATAAACAGCATCATATTAGCAATTCCAAACCAAGACCATGACCCCCTTCTTCTTCCTGCTGCTCCTCCTACTCGAAAGCCAATTCCACCTTTCAGCCTCGCAGCACTACAATGCCTTGTTCAACTTCGGGGACTCGCTCTCAGACACGGGCAACATCAACCTCGCCAAGCTCCCTTACGGCATGACCTTCTTTGGCCGTCCCACCGGCCGTTGCTCCGACGGTCGTCTCGTCATCGACTTCATCGGTACTTTTCTTTACGATGCTCAAACCAAGCATGAATGCATGCATAGCGTTCTATTAGTTAGCTTCACTTCACGCATGCATGGTTCTCTCATCAGCTCAAGGACTCGGCCTGCCGATGCTTCCGCCTTGCTCGGCGACGGACCAGAGCTTCCGCCGAGGTGCGAACTATGCTCACATCGCGGCGACGGCGCTTCCCTTCGATTACTACCACCGGAAAGGCCTCGGCAAAGCCATATTTGTCAATGCCTCGCTGGAACACCAAATAGATTTGTTCCAGAATCAGCTGCCTTCCATCTGCGGCGCACCTCAAGGTGTACACTTCTCGTTGTAGTTACTGTTCACGAGGAACAACTCGGTAGTCTCGATGTGAATTGTTGATATCTCATCATGCAGACTGCAAGGACTTCCTGACCAAATCCCTCGTCGTTATCGGAGAGTTCGGAGGGAATGACTACGGCACTGCCATCTTTGGCGGCTGGGACGTCGAGATCGCCCGGACCTTGGCGCCGGACGTCACCTCCAGCATCGCAGATGGAGTTGAGGTAACCAAAAAAAGGAAAAATCGAGGTCTATTGTTACAAGTTGCACATGATGATCTCTACGTGCGTACGTAATGGATGCAGAGATTAATAAATCTTGGCGCCGTCGATCTTATCGTTCCGGGAGTGCTTCCGATGGGTTGCTTCCCCTTGTTCCTGTCGTTCTATCTCTTCGAACCGGACCAGTACGGGCAGAGGTCCGGGTGCTTGAGGCCTCGTGTCGTGGTACCACAACATGCTGCTCCGCCGTCATCTGGACGAACTCCGGCGGAAGTATCCGGCGGCGTTGATACGGTACGCAGATTACTACGCGCAGGTCATCGACTTCACTACTGATCCGCTAAAATATGGTGAGCATCGAAGTGATCTCTACATTTTTTTCCGGTATAATTTCACCTGAGAAAGCAGCGTCGTCGAGCGTAGTAATTAACTGCATTAATGATCTACGGCTAAACTTAATCACAATGAAAACATCGAAAATTTTAGTGAGAACAGAATAAATTAGTATAATGTTTATTCAAACTTATTTTTATTTTACTCTGATCGGCTTTTAAAACTAAACCATATTACACACTTTTCGCCTCAAAATTTTTTATTTACTAGCTAGTAGCCGTAGGTCTAAGCTGCACCATTGTTGCCAAATTTATTTCTGGAAAATAACACTAAGAATAACAAGAAACTATATATATATATATATATATATATATATATATAGTTATTGATTAATACGAATAAAATTATCAACGCGTCTTATTAATGAAGCTATCATAAGATTTAATTTCAAAATAATACAATAAAAATATTTATTAATAAGAAAAAATATGTAGTGCACTTGTATAGAAAAAAAATATTTTCTATACAAATAAACAGTGATAAAATTATTTTATATAAAAAATATCATTGATGTACTACACACGCCTCGTTGCTCCTTTATTGACAACATAAATAACCAAAATTAAATTGACGGTTTCTAACATTCAGAATTTACAATAATTTTTTGGTATTCATGCCAGATATGTCTATTAATGGATTAGGGGTTTGTGCACATAAAATACATTTTCCACGGGAAAAATGTTGCATGTATCTACAATATCTACAAGGAACATTATGACAATGGAATATTACAATATACATACATAAATATATACATACATACATGCAAATATATGTACATATATATATACATATATATATAGAGAGAGATTTATTTAATATATTTTAATAGATATTTCATGTAAAGTCATGATTAATTTATTATTTTTATATTTTAAAATGGGAGCATGGATCTTGTAATATATTTTTAATGTATTGTGTATAGCACAATGTAAAATAACGACTCTGTAAAAATATATATAAATATTGTTCACTTGTACAAAAAATATCGATACTTATAAGCGCTACATTCCTTTCAAACCAATACAAGTGATAAATACATACTTAATGGCAATACACATAGTTATGTCTTGGGATAATTTTGTAAATAGTTTTATTGTTTATTTAAATATTTCCTCTCATATCTCTCTCCCTCTTCGTGCATTCTCTCAACTCATTTTCCTTTTCTCTTTTTCTCTTTTCACCATTCGTAGGTATGATTAATTAAAATTAGCTATCATCATTGGAAAATTGTCTACTATTTGTTCTCTCTCGCATAACTAATTTCCTGGTTGAATGCTAAGGGAAGCTGGATTCACTGGAGGACTTTCCTTCATCTATTCATTTGTTTCCTTTTTTCTCAATATGCATTTTGATTTATTCCAAATAAATCTGGCTCCACCTGTTACCGAATTAAGCTCGTGTATGTATATATAATTCGTTCTGTTTTGTTTGTTTCGGCCATTTATCTCTGGATGTTGGAGCAACATGCACCTCTTAATTAGCACTAGATGTACAATAATTGCGTTGACACACCATAATTCAATACAAGCACTTTCATGCTCATATTATGTCACATTTTACAATTTTATCTTTACTCAATTTGAAGATTAAAATTTGAGAGTAAAAAGATACCAAGGCGAAGTCAGGACGATAAGTTTGGGGCCAAGATATGAAAAATTATATGTGCATAAATATAATTAATATCATGTCAAAAAATTAATAAAACCAGATATACTACGTTTACTACTTATTCTAGGATCATCACGAGTAAAATTATACATACTAAAAGACTAATTATAATTAGAAGCATAATTTTCTTTGAATTAAATGATATATCTTGTTCTTATCCATCATCAATTTCTTCTTTTTTTCATGCTTAATATGCTGTTCTTAGATATTGAATTTTATTTTAAAGCATAATGTAATTACATTTAACTCTTAATTTAATTCATTAATCACTACTTGAAAGGAGCCATATATATATAATATTAAATAATTAACTTAAAAAGTTAAGTAATAACCACTAAAAAGTATACAAATCGTTCTTTTTTTTCAGTTATAAAAAATGTCATGACAATGGTAAAATAAAAGGTTATATAAGTTTCATTACTAGAAATTAAATTTGAAACTTCTTAATACGTACCACGCCCTTCTTCCCTATATTTCATTATTCAATGAATTTGATTGTTTTTTTAAATGCCATGTATATTTTCCATACACATGCTATACCATATACTATACTCTTAAAAGTAAAAGGGAGGGGGTTGTTTAGGTCAAAAGACCGATCATTTCAAATTGTTTACATGTTTCTAAACAGTATATATGAATAATTTATGATATATTTACATGGGCAAGGATCGTGTAACACGCTTTTAGTGTAGCACATTAGAAAGTCACAGTATTTTTTTATAAAATAATTTTATTGTTATTCACTTGTACAGAAACACTTTCTGTACAAGTGCGCTACAGTTTTTTCCTATATTTAAATATGATGGCTAAGCACATGACACGTCGTGCTCGTATCGGAGATGTGGCTTTCGATCCATATAGCCGTGCTGCCCGTGCAGTTTGATAAGGTTTTGAGTTCTCTGATGAAGCATGCATGATGCAGGATTCACGGCCGGAGCACTAAGAACATGTTGCGGCGCTCCTGGTCTGGGCAACTACAACTACAACTCTAGCGCCAAGTGCGACATGGACGGGCACACAGTGTGCAGCGACCCCGTCACCCACGCTAGCTGGGACGGCATCCACCTCACCGACGCTGCCAATCGATTCGTCGCCCACGGCTGGCTGCATGGCCCCTACGTCCATCCCCCCATTTTGGCCGGCATTGCCAATGCTAGCAATGACGACAACAACGACGATGACGGCGACGACAAACTTACTGTTCAAGTTTGAAGGCAAAAGTTTTGCAGGCAAATGTGATATAATATTGCAACAATCTCATCTTAGTGATGACATGACATGGTTGTCATGAAAAATGCTAAAGAAATTTTATATATGTAATTTTCTTAGTCTAACTGGAGAGAGGAAAAGGGGGCATATTTGCGGTTAAGTTGAAAGAGGAGGCAAAGTTAATTGAGGATAAAATTTAATTTATTCATCTTCTCATGTTAATTCTTTATGTTTTCTTTTGTAATCAAGTCGATTTCATTATATGTGTAATATTAAAATAATATTATCTACTTTTTTGTGCTTGATTTGTATATAAGAAGTAATGTTTTAAAATATAGATTGACATGAAATAATGTGACAAGTTTTTTTTAGGAAAGAAAATGTGTATTCTCTTAATAAATTGTTTTCAGACAAATCAAAGTTCAATATTTTTTGTTGATCCCTTTTTTTCTACAATCGAATAAACTGATGAACCAATTTGGGGTTTAGGCCGAGCTATCAAATTATCTCAAATGTTTTTGCAATAACCTAAAATCTAATTAAGTGGGCCCCACTTTCCCACATCCTCACTCCCACTCACCACACGCTACGACTCAAGTACCCCCGTATGGTTGTCTCTCTCTCCTCCCTTGGTTCATCTGCCCAAAACAACAAAGAAGCCAAGATTTCCCCCATTGAAGCATCTCTTCAAATGAACAATGAGGTAGGCTTGAGGCTGTGGGAGCAAAGAAGAAGATGACAAGGATCTGCTACAAATTGGAAGCACAAGAGAAGGAAAGGAGAGGAGATTGTTAAGGAGTTAAGTCATAGCTTACAACAAGGTATGTGTAACACCCCCAAATCAGACCTTGCCACATGGCAATAATCTTGACTTGGAGATGTTACCACACAATATCATTACCTTTGGTTTGACTATTTGACCGGTCAACCATAGGGCCACATCATCTAAATACGATACTTTAAAACTAAACATCTTTGACATATAGAAAATACTAATCAATCTGTTACATTAAATCCAATAGAAGACAAATCCATCACTAGACCATAACAAAACATTAAATAATAGAGTTCAACATCCTTTCTAATCAATAGAAGACTCCAAACTAGACCAGCGACATATTAACCAGGATCA